>JACERP010000131.1:0-270635 GCA_014080715.1 Scenedesmus sp. NREL 46B-D3 | reverse complement strand
AGTTGTGAAACTCTCCAAAAATCATCTACTACCGTTACCCTGATGTTGGGGAAACTCAGAAAGATGTCAAGTGATGTCTGGGATTGATACTCTAGCAAAGAGCCCCACATCCATGTCGAAGGGGTTTACCTTTGCAGTCTCTCTTTCCTAGCTCACACATGCATGGAGGGGTTCATCATCATCATCATATTACCCATTCAAGCCATAGCATCTGCGGCCATCGGCCCGCGCCCCACCGGGGCGGAAAGAGGAGGGAGCACTGCTCCAGAATGTTTTGCATGCATTGCGCACATCCCAAGACTTGACAAGAAAAGCAGCAATACACGGTGACACCATCAGACATCTTCCAGAACTGCCCCAAATATCATCAGATACAAAAACGCAACACCTTGATTGACGAATCAGCCATGGACAAAACGCTGCGCAACTTTTCAGCGCAACCAGGCAGGGATCTGATCTCAGCAAACATATATCCCTCTGAGCAGAAGTAGCAGGGCAATCAAACATGAAGTGTGACAAAGACTCAACTTCTGCACCACAACAAGGACATCCTGAAGTGGAGTTAGCTCTGCGACCGCCAAACTGACTAGTACGCTCATGTACACACAGACAACCCATACGAACACGCAACAGCAATTCAATACCACGTGGAATTGCCACTGAACGCAAGTACGGCCTAGGCCTCCTGCCACATGAAACCATAGCATCAACATGAGTGGGATGCACATGAGCCACATACCGACTCAGAGTGGAGTGTTCCAACGTTTCACATGCAATCCTTTCAGCATGTAGTGTCTGACCTGCTTGTTGACATGGCTCTTGCACGCACTGGCTCTGCCTTCCGCGGTCACAACATTCACACCATACTTGCACAGCAGGCTCTGCACATACTTGTGCCACGGTGTCACCGCCACAGCACCACTAGGACGCCTCCATTCAGCTGTAAACACTTGATTTGGCAGCCGAACGCCCTGCATACGCTGAATCCTGTAGTAGTACTCCAAAGCCCTCTGATGAAGCCACATATGCAACGGTTTCACACCCCATTCTGCCAAGAGAGCTGAAGAGCATGGGCGCTCCTTGCCACAGCGCATTTGATGATGTCTGTCTGCACTTTGTCAATCAGCTGCAGTTGCCTAGCTGTGGACGGAAACCAAACCTCACTGCCATATTCGACAATGGGACGGACACACGTCAGCAACAGTATGCGTTTAACCTCCACACTGATGCTGCGGCCTCTTCCAAATTGGCATGAGCGCACCCTTCACACGTTGCACCTTAGCCAGCATCTTCTCAAAATGTGTGGTCCATGTACAGGTATTGAACCACAGGCCAAGATAGCAGTAATCCGATACAACAGGCACAGGGACATTGTTCCAAACAATGCCGAGTCGACCAGCTGGCTGGTTTGTCTTGCTGGCAGCACATGCATGACGGCAGACTTCAAGCTGTGGAGCTTGAAGCGCCACTGGCAACTGTAATTGACTTTTCTCGATGTTTTGGACCCATGAGCCTTGTTGGCTCCTTACGGGATGGGCCGGTGGCCCCTACTTTGGTATTTGGTATTTGGTAATCGTAAAACAGTTGCAGCCACAGCCTGAACTACAGACAGAGACCCGCAGACAGCAACAAAGTCATCAGCCTGCATGGCTGCCACAACTTGGCCTGCAGGTTCGTCACGAAGGCCCATGAGGGTAACGCCAGGTGCTTTGCATGCACGTCACGCAGCAAGTCGTCGATAAACAACAGGTACAGTGTGGGCGAAACAACATCACCCTCATGCAGGCCAAGGTCGCAGGTGAACCTATCCGTGGTGCAACCCTCATGAGACACCACACGCTGCGCGCCTTGATACAAGTTGTACAAGACACGGAACATCTTGCCACGCACACCCTTATCCCACAGCTTCTGGAACAAGCCATCAAGTCAGACCGGAGGGAATGCCTTGAAGGTGTCAACGAACAACATATATGACTCCTTTCCCTCACTATTCCTGCCATTAAAGACCTCGCTGAGCACGCTTTGATGGTCAGCACAACTGCGCTTGGGGCGGAATCCGTTCTGACTCTCGTGCAGCAGCGGCGCCGCTGCTGCTGTAGCAGCAGTTGCGCGTGGCTGCTGCTGCTGCTGTAGCAGCAGTTGCGCGTGGCTGCTGCTGCTGCTGTGGTGCTGAATGCTGGCCTTGCTGCTGCTGCTGCTGCTGCTGTGCTTGTGTTTGCTGCTGCTGCTCCTGCTGCTCGCCCTCTGCAAACTTGATAAGGCGCTGATTGAGGACGCTGGTGTAGATCTTATAGAGCACGCTGAGCAGGGTGAGTTGCCTGGGTCTGTCAGATCGCCCTTCTTAGGCATGCTGACGACTGTCCCCGGCACCTGATGTACCTGCTCAAGCTGCCACGTGAGGCTGCAGTACTGCAGCAGCATGTCTGCAACTGTGTTGCCTCCTTACTTCAAAAGCTCGTTGACAATGCCTTCCTCTGCAGGGTTGCCAGCTTTGCCTGTACGTAGACGCTGCAAGCATGCAGAAACCTCGGCGGCAGTGATGGGCAAGTCCAGCGGGCAGGGTGGGGCAGCATGAGGTGCGGTTGAGTCATGAAGGTACTGCTGTACATTGGCGGCAACCTGTGTCGTGTGCGCTGGGTCGAACTGGGGGTTTTAGGCGGCAAACGCTGCATGGCTACCAACACGCTAATAATGGCATTTGAATGCATCTGCTTTTTCTGCAGGGGTTGAAGCCGTCTGTCCTGAGGGCTGCTGCATGACACTGTACACGGCCTTGCTGACATGCTTAGGGTACAGGCGACGCACAAGCTGCCACATATCCTTCTCCCCAAGCGTGCTGTGTGCAAGCCACAAACTGGCAGCAACGTTCAACTCTGCTTGCTGGCACGTGAGAGCCCTAGCTGCAAATGTAATCCAACACCATTCATAGTCCATATAACCAAAAATTGAAGCAGTACTTTCGATTGTGCTACCTACCAACTGCAATAGCGCCCTGCATAACTGGGGGTGTAATTGGCGTTTACAGCCAGGTTCCAGCTTTTTATTTTGTGATGGCAGGATATCAGCAGGCAACGAAGCCTTATAACAAGGTTCACCCTTACTCCATGTTTTTGTGTTGTTATGTTTATAATTTCATGCTTACATAGTGTGCGGTATTGAAACGAGGGAACTTCAAGAGTCATCTCCGGTATTGCTGACCAAGGGTTGAAAATTATAAAGATGCAGTGCGTCCAGTCCACTTGTATTATTCGCAGGGCATTGGGCTTCACTCGTTTCTATTTATCAGTGCCTGCATGCTAAAGTGCTGGGGCTCCTCATAAAACTTTGCTGCTGCTGCTGCTGCTGCTGCTGCTGGTGCTTTATCGCATGAGCTGACAGTGTTCACCTCGTAGCACTATGTTCATTTCTAGGGGCTCTCAGGCTTCACTGCATCGGAAGGCGGGCAGTCGACAGGTGACACTGCAGGCAGGCCACACAAACTGTGCAATGGCAGCAGTGCGGGGCAGGCTGCTGAACCGGTGTGTTGCTCAGCAGTACACCGGCATGCTGGCCGGAAACAGGATGCTGCTGCGGCAGGCCACGGCACTGCTGCCCGTCAGGCGCAGCAAGAGTCAGCTGGTTGTGGCCATGGCCAAGAAGCAGGGCAAGAAGGAGGCGGGAGGTGTGCATAACAGGCTGCCAAGAAACGGAGTTTGGCGCAAAGTACTAGCCGTTGGCAGCTAATGAGTAGCTGTGTATGCACACACAGCACTGTAGCCTGAGCAGCTGCTGCCTCGGCACTGCTGCTGCTGCCTGCTCTGCTGCTTTGGGCTGTGGAAGCTTCTGCTGGCTAACGCACACGCTCCAGGTCAATGCTTTTGCGCGTAGTGCACCTCGACACGTAGCTGAGCCTTGATGTGTTCACAGCAGGCCAGCGCAGCTTGCTGACTGTGACACAGATAACATGGCAGGGGCAGGGGCTGATGAACAGGCGTGGTGCTGTGCCAGCCACTGCGGCTGCTGCTTGTCTGACCCGGCATGATGTGCACACACCAGCCGCCCGTGACGCCGGTGCATGCCTGCTGTTGTGCTGGCGCCTGCCACCCGCAGCTGGTGGCGGCCCCTACTCTGCCACTGTCACCACTCCTGTGACCGATTTCAACCTGCGCGCCAACAGTGTGGTGCGGGAGCCCCAGATTCAGGCCTTCTGGGAGCAGCAGCACGTCTATGAGCGCCTGGCAGCAGACAACCCAGGGGTGAGCAGCAGCAGCAGCAGCAGCAGCAGCAGCAGCAAGGGCACATATTGTGTGCTGGCCAGCTTCCTCTAGCCTGGCTCTTGCAGGACTGGCATGCACACTGCTGCAGGTGGCTGGCAGGCAGTAGGACGCACAGCAGCAGCACTGCTTAAACGCTGTAAGCTTTTTGTTTTTTGGTTCTGCAAACCCTGGTATTGTTGCAACAGCAGTTTGCATGCTGTGGGTGATTACACATGCCGCAGTTGCTGCAGTATTCTTTAGCAGATGGCAGGAGCTGTACAACAGCAGGCAGCCGCTTGTCTGCTAGCATGACGGAAGCAGCCATCAGCAGCAGCGTGTATGCAGCAAGGTGCTGCTGGCTGCCGCAGTGAGCTGAAGACGTGCTGTGCTAGCGTGGGAGGAGGGGCCGGCATGAGAGTCTGCGGGCCGTGCACCTGACGCTGCATGCTTGCGCGGCAGCACTGCCTCCAGCAGCAGGCTGCAACACAGCAAGCATTGAGCTGCCCAAAATCACACAGTTGAGTATGCTTGCTTCGAGCGCAGCAGCATGCATAACGCTTCGTCACCCCTTGCCCGCCTGCTGCCTGTGGCGCTGCACAGGAGCCGTTCACTCTGCACGACGGCCCCCCCTACGCCAATGGTGACCTGCACATAGGCCACGCCCTGAACAAGGTGCTCAAGGACATCATCAACAGATACCAGCTGCTGAGGGGGCGCAAGGCGCGGTGAGCCACAGCTGCAACAGCTCAGGCAACTGCGGCACCAGCAGCGTCGGCAGTAGCACCGGCAGCGGCACCGGCAGCGGCACCGGCAGCAGCAGCAGCAGCAGCAGCAGCAGCAGCAGCAGCAGCAGCAACAGCAACAGCGACTGCGGTAGCAGTTGCAATAGTAGCAGCGTTGGAAGCAGCAGCGGTGAAGGCAGCAGCAGCACCGGCAGCGGCCTTGGACCACCAGGTGACTCTTCGGCATGTGGCAGTGCTAGCAGTGTATGCAGGCTAGCAGCAGCTGACTCAAATCCTCCAGTATTTGCTCTGCAACAGAAGCGGTGGCCCCATAGCCATTAGCAGCAGCAGGATCAGCAACACCACCGCTGCGGCAGTGCTGCAGCGGCACAAGGTACCTGAGCAGCAGCAGCGCACTGGTCGCTGGCTCCCACCACTGCGCCCAACCACGCTGCACCCTGTGCACAGCATCAGCCAGCCAACCCTGCTGTCTGCTGCCGCGCCGTGTCGCTCGTGTGCAGCTTTGTTCCTGGCTGGGACACGCACGGGCTGCCCATTGAGCTGAAGGTGCTGCAGGGCCTGCCTGCTGCGCAGCGGGCCGGGCTGGACACGCTGGGCCTGCCGCGCCAAGGCCAAGGAGTACGCGCTCGCCACCATTGAGGCGCAGAAGGAGCAGTTCAAACGGTGAGGGGGGGCGGGCGGGGATATTCAGGGAGGCAGCAGCCGGATGGCCCGGCAGAGAACTTGGTCTTTGCATTGCAGCAGTCTGCAAGCAAGCTGTGAGCATGTGCAGCCAGCAAATGTGCCTTCAGTTTGTGCCTTCAGTTTCGTTGCGAGTGCGGTTTCAGCCTGCATGTGCTCTTTGACCTAACTATTTCTGGTATCAGGCATCCCGTACAAGCCGATGCTAGCGGCGGCTACCCTGTTGCATGCGTTCCCAGCAGGTTGGGCAGGGGTGGATCCAGCAATGAGAAGCCGGCAGCTGTGCGTGTTTGAACAGGCATCACCAGAGATGCCGCGGCCACTGCGTGAGGTGCTGCACGTGCATGGCTTGCTCGCCGGGCGCATGGTGCGGCAGCATCGCCAGCTGCCTGACGTGGAGCTCCTCCCTGCGCTGCCTGCCTGCTGCTGCTGCTGCTGGGTGTGGCGTGGCTGCAGATATGGCGTGTGGGCTGACTGGGGCTCCCCCTACATCACGCTGCAGCCGGAGTACGAGGCTGCTCAGCTGCGCGTGTTTGGCAAGATGTTCCTGAACGGACACATCTACAGGTGAGAACACGCACGTGCTGCTGCTGCTGCTGCTGGCGTGGTGGGGTTGATGCAGTAGGCAGGGCATACCTTATGTTGGGAGGGGGTGGGACCTGAAAGACAGTAGTTTGTGGTACTAGAGCCTCGTATTTGTGTTGAGCAACACTGAGCAATATATGTGGCACTGCTGCGCAGCAAAGTGCTTTGCTTTACCTTATGTAACATTGCCAAGGTGCATCATCTCATACCCATCAGCAGCTTGCTGTGGACACCTCCCAAGACGACAGCGGTGCTCCACTCG
Source organism: Scenedesmus sp. NREL 46B-D3 (assembly GCA_014080715.1). Lineage (NCBI taxonomy): Eukaryota > Viridiplantae > Chlorophyta > Chlorophyceae > Sphaeropleales > Scenedesmaceae > Scenedesmus > Scenedesmus sp. NREL 46B-D3. Next base: position 264,129 of record JACERP010000131.1, on the reverse strand, counting down.
GCTAAGCGCAGCAGTTGGCGCCTGGCAGCTACAGCACCGTCAAGTGCAAGGAGGTTGGAGTCCATCACTGGACCAGCCCCTGCTGCGTTGGCTGCACAGCAAGACAGCAACTGCTGTCAACAGGGTTTGCGTTACATCTGTGACACTCATGCACAGCGCCTTTTTCACGGTTCGCCTTCACTGTGTCGGTTTACGCGCCACCTCAATGCACCCGCACGCCGCCCCCGCCAGGGGCAAGAAGCCTGTGCACTGGTCCCCCTCCAGCCGCACCGCCCTGGCCGAGGCTGAGCTGGAGTACCCCGAGGGGCACACCAGCACCAGCATCTACGTGGCCATGCCCGTCACGGTGCGCTGCGAGCTGACCCAGAGGCGAGCATGGGCGCTGCATGTGGCCGCCACAGGGCAGCATGCGCAGCAGCACTGGCACAGCCGTACTGTGTGTTGGCCAGCACCCCGCACACTTGCGCCAGGCACATCAGCAGCAGTGACATCAGCACCGGGGTGGACTCGCACAGCCGGCCTTGGTGTGGCCTCACCAAGTGCTTGCTGCTGCTGCTGCTGCTGCTGCTGCTGCTGCTGCTGCTGCTGCTGCTGCTGCTGCTGCTGCAGTCCCTGGGGTCCAGCCTGCCCGCTGAGGTGCAGCAGGCGCTGGCTGCCCCTGGCGTGCGCGCCGCATTTGCCATCTGGACCACCACCCCCTGGACCATCCCCGCCAACCTGGCTGTGGCTGTCAACGCTGACCTGGACTACTGCCTGGTCAAGGCAGAGGTGGGGCACGCAAGCATGCGCTGGCGCGCTGGGACAGTGTGCAGCTGTTGGTTGAGTGCCGCGCGCAGGTCGACACTCAGTTGGCAATGATGTGTGCCCGTCACTCTCGCATCGTCCTGTTGCAGTCCTGCATGCCGACTGTGCACCGCGTGGAGCCTGACGCTGTGCCTGCTGCGTGACCTGCCAGGCGCACACCCAGTCGGCCGCTGCTGCTGTGTGGTGTGGTGTGGTGCTGCAGGGCGAGGGTGCTGCTGGGTGGCACAGCGACCACCTGATCGTGGCTGAGGCGCTGGTCAACAGCCTGGCTGAGAAGTTCAGCGCGCCGCTGCAGGTGAGGAGCACTGCTGCGACAGGGCAGGGTGACAGCAGGCACGGCACATGCAGGTGGCACCAGGCGTGCGTGGCCGGCACAGCAAGGCCAGATCTTTCTCAGCCTTGCATGAGTAGCGCGACGCTAGGGTGCTGTGATGCTCACCTGCAAACGCGGGGTGTTGCTCCCTGTCGTGGTGGTGGCTGCTGCATGGCGCTGCGTCGGCTGCAGGTGCTGGCCACCTTCAAGGGCTCCTGCCTGGAGGGCTGCCACTACCAGCACCCGCTGTGTGAGCGCGTGAGCCCGCTGGTGCTGGGCGGCGACTACATCACCACCGACAGCGGCACGGGCCTGGTGCACACCGCCCCGGGCCACGGCCAGGAGGACTACCAGGTGCGGCGCGCATGTGCGGCTGCCTGCACGGCTGTGGTGCACTGCTGCCGTGCCTCGGGGCTGGGGTGCGTGTCTGTGTCTGTGGCAGTCTGTGGCAGCGCTGTGTGTGCGGTCCTGCTGGCCAGCGGGCGCTGTGCTGATGTGTGTGTGTCTGCGCATGCACAGCACCCTTGGAGGTACTGTGCAGTCAGGGTTGCCGAGTTACTGACAGCCATGCCACAGCCTCACACCATATGTATTTTTCTGCAGGCGTGACTGGGCCACTCACTTCCTCAGCCTGCTATTGTTGAGAAGTGCACACCCTCATGCCCTGCAGGCATGTGATGCACCCAAAGAACTGGTGTTTGATCAAACCAGTTCAAGTTGACTGTACGTGCTGCGTTCCTGCCTGCGGCGTTGTTGTGGCTGCCTCAGGTTGGGCTCAAGTACGGGCTGCCGCTGCTGTCGCCCGTTGACGACGCGGGCTGCTTCACGGAGGAGGCGGGGCCGCGCTTTGCGGGGCTGGCGGTGCAGGGCGAGGGCAACGCCGCGGTGGTGGAGGCGCTGACCGCTGCCGGCGCGCTGCTGAAGCAGGAGCAGTACGCGCACAAGTACCCCTACGACTGGCGCACCAAGAAGCCCACCATCTTCAGGGCCACCAGCCAGTGGTTTGCGTCCGTGGAGGGCTTCAGGTGCGGCGCGGTGTGTATGGGTGGGGGGGTGGGGGGTGGGGGGTAGCAGGGAGGGCCGCGGGCAGCAAGGGCCGCGGTGGGCAGCGGGGAGCAGGGTACAAACCTGCTGTGGCAGCTGTGTAGTACTGTGTGCTCACTCCTTGCACTGCAAGCTCGCAGAATGCGGTGCGCCAGCTGCGCACGATGTGCATTACTCGCAGCCGTGCATGTGTGCGCGCGGGGCGCAGCTAGCAGCGGAGGTTAGCGGCAGCAGCCTTGTCGCTGCTGGCACAGGCCAGTGATGTAAGGTGTCTTCATGGCAGGCAAACATGCTGTGCAGTGCTCTTAAGTACATTCATCATCAGTGTACTGACTTGAGGCATCCCCGCTGCTGCGCCCCCCACCCCCCAACCCCTCCCCCCCCCCCGCCCTGGTGCAGGGCAGAGGCGCTGGCGGCCATCCGTGATGTGTCTTGGGTGCCTGCCGTGGGCCAGAACCGCATCACGGCCATGACCGAGGGCCGCAACGACTGGTGCATCAGCAGGCAGCGCAAGTGGGGCGTGCCCATCCCTGTCTTCTATGACCAGCAAAGCGGTGAGCACCAGGCAGGGTCGTGCTGGTAGCGACAAGCAGCAGCAGTTGCACCTGTGCCATCCACACAGGACGCCAGCCTGCAGTCCACAAAACCTAGCCGGCACCTGGTTTGTCTATTGTTGTGTCCCTGTTGCGACCCTGCTGCTCAAAACGAGCAATTCGCGTGGACGCCATGCGACCTCTGCATGCATTTGGGGTTGCACTGGTTGGCTGCCCAGCTGGTATGTGGTGCTGTGCTTCGTTGGCAGCCAATGCTCCTGCCTGCTTTGAAGCGGTTTGTGTTGTAGTACATGAGCACCCCCACACGCACTGCCTTCTGCCCCTGCCGCTGTGTTTGTGCTGGCCAGGTGAGCCGCTGCTGACTGAGCAGACGCTGCAGCACGTGACTGGGCTGGTGGCGCAGCACGGCAGCGACGTGTGGTGGACCGCGCCCGTTGAGGCGCTGCTGCCTGCCGAGCTGGCGCACCTGGCGCCCAGCCTGGCCAAGGGCGAGGACACCATGGACGTGTGGTTTGACAGCGGCAGCAGCTGGGCGGGCGTGGTGCAGGCCCGGCAGCAGCAGGGCCTGCGCTTCCCGGCGGACCTCTACCTGGAGGGCAGCGACCAGCACAGGGGTGAGGCGGCCGCTGGGGCTGGCGCTGCGCTGTTGGGCAGCCGACAGCAGCAGCGTCTGTGTTGGTGGGGTGGCAGGGGCATGACACAGCAGCAGGCACAGCAGGCCAGGCAGGCAGGCAGCTGGCTGGGCCCAGCAGGGTACAACAACACTCTGTGCAAATGAACATGGGTAAATGTGCAAAGAAAAATTTTAAGAGAGTAGTTACACGTGCGTCCAGTCAAGGCGAGGCAAATGTGCAAACGTACCACTCTGTGCAAATGTACCAGCAGCAAACCAGCGGCAGCTGTCATCACTGTGGCTGAGTTTCTTCCTGCTGTGCCGCCCCCCCCCCCCACACACACACACACAATCTCTGCAGGTTGGTTCCAGTCCTCGCTGCTGACCAGTGTGGCGGCAACAGGCGGCGCGCCGTACAAGCAGGTGGGGACGGCGGCACCCATGATGACCTGCAGTTGATCAGGCACTGTGAACATGCTCAAATGCCCAGCCCAGTCAGCCGTTGGCCATTGGCCGTTAGCAGCTATGCACAGCAGTAATGCAAGCGCTCTGCAGCATGCATTGGCTGTTGCGACCTTGCATAGTCTCGGAACCCATCCGCCGGCTGTTGATCGCTGCTGCTGCTGCTGGCTGCCGCCTGCAGGTGCTGACTCACGGCTTTGTGCTGGACGAGCGCGGCAACAAGATGAGCAAGAGCCTGGGCAACGTGGTCGACCCGCGCAGCGTCATCAGCGGGGGCAAGGACGAGCGCAAGCAGCCCGCGTACGGCGCCGACGTGCTGCGGCTGTGGGTGGCCAGCACCGACTACAGCACCGACGTCATGGTGGGGCGCCACCCGTGGACGGCAGCAGCACACAGACGTGGCGTGGGCAGCATTGGGCGCCAGTGGTGCAGCACCGCAGTGCAGCAAGGCTTGCGCCTGCAGAGCGTGCACACCTGCTGCATGCACGCGCCCGCCCGCACCCTGTCCCACCTGCAGCACACGTTTTTCATTGAAGTTGCTCCCGTCATCCATGCGGCAGCTACTTTACTGCTGCACAGCATTACCACCTGTTCATGTTTTGTAGTCTGTCCAGCTCAAGCTGTGCTGCCTCCCCCCCCCCCCCCCTGCTGCTCCCCCATGCTGCCGGGCGCAGATTGGTGCCGGCATCCTGAAGCAGGTCAGTGAGGCATACCGCAAGCTGCGCGGCACGCTGCGCTTCCTGCTGGGCAACCTGGCCGACTACCACCCGGCCCAGCACGCCGTGCCGTACGAACAGCTGCCTGCTGTGGACCGCTGGCTGCTGGCCAAGCATGCCCAGCTGATGGCTGAGGTGCAGGAGGCGTATGACACCTACCAGGTGGGGGGCGCGGCAGGGCAGGCGCCATGTGCGGCAGTTGAACAGCACATCCCTGTGCAACAGGTCCAGGTGGTACTGCAGGAGGCTCATAACACCTTCAGGCAGGGCTGGACAGTCAAAGATTTGAGCAGCACAGGTACAGCGCAGGCTGTGTGCACCAGCTGGGCAGGTCTGCATAACACCAGTCACTTGCGGGCTGATGCTGCTGCACACCAGACAAGTGTGGCAGCATGCTCTTGCACCAGCTTGCTGCTTTGTCTTTCAAGAGCAGCATGGCACTTTGTGCTTCATCAGCCTATGTAAATGCTAACCTGTGGCTGCTGCTGCTGCTGCTGCTGCTGTTGCTGCTGCTGTTGCTGCTGCTGCTGCTGCTGTGTCGCTCCTGTGGCCGTCTGCCCTCTGCTGCCCCTGCCTTGCTGTTGCCAGTTCCGCCGTGTGTTCCAGGCTTGCCTCAACTTTGTGTCGGGCGAGCTGAGCAGCTTCTACCTGGACGCAGCCAAGGACAGGCTGTACATCCAGGACAGCGCAAGCAGCAGCAGGAGGGCATGCCAGACGGTGCAGGCGGCAGTTCTGCAGGTGAGCTGGCCGGAGCTGCTGAGGCCATGGCAGGCGCTGCAGCACTGGCCTTGGAGGTGTGGTGTCATCTTGGGGGGGGGGGGGGCGTCTGGCAGCACGCTGGTGCAGACACAATCCGAAGTTTCCAACAGAGATCGCCTGGCAGTTGCATATCTCTGCATTGCTGCTCCTGCTGCCGGTGATGTTGCTGTTGCTGCTGTGCTTTCATCCCAACATGTCATGCGTGCGGATGCAGCAGATGCAGTGCCTCATGCCTTTGCCGGTGCGTGCCGGTAGCCCTGCTGGCTCAAGACGCGCTGGCTTGCTGCCTTGCTGCCACCGCGCCAGGGCCTGCTGTCTGCGATTGCGCCGCTGGTGCCACACATGGCTGAGGACGCCTGGCTCAACCTCCCGCAGCCCAGCAGAGCAGCAGCAAGCAGCAGCAACGGCAGCAGCAGAAGCAGCAGCGGCGGCGGCGCTGACAGCGTCTTCCTGGCAGGCTGGGCAGCTCCTGAGCAGCAGTGGGGTGGCCTGAGCCAGGCGGAGCTGGCCTGCTGGGCTGCGCTGCCTGCTGTGCGGGAGGCGTTCACCAAGACCATGGAGGCGGCACGCGCAGGCAAGGCCATAGGCAGCACGCAGGAGGCAGCGGTGGCGCTGCACGTGAGCGAGCCGCGCATGGCTGCCTGGCTGTCGCAGCTGAACGCTGCAGGCAATGCTGCTGATGAGCTGCGCTACCTGCTGATCACGAGCGAGGTGGTGCTGGTGGGCAGCGCGGAGGAGGCGGCAGCAGGGGCACTGGCCAGCAGCAGCGTGGACACCGGCGCTGACGTGGCCGGGGTGGTCACAGTGGGCGTGCGGCGCGCTGCTGGCTCCAAGTGTGCACGCTGCTGGATGTACAGCACCCAGGTGAGGCGCGGCTGCCCGGCCGCAGCTGCAGCTGCAGTGCTGTGTCATGCTGCTGTCAGTGTCTGGTTTTGCCAGCATGCCTGTGCTCACTGTCTGCGGTGCTTGCATTGCCCTGCGCCAACATGCATGGCTGGTTGATGAGGTGGTTGAGCCGACATTGAGCGACTGTGGCCACCAGCGCAAACACATCCGTGCATGACGAAGCCGCCGCGCTGTTGCGGCTGTGTGTTGCGTGCAGGTGGGCGGGGTGTCTGCTGAGCACCCTGAGCTGTGTGAGCGCTGCGTGCCTGTTGTGGAAGGCCTGGGCTTCAAGCTGCCGGGAGCGGCGGAGAAGGTGGCGGCAACGGTATAGGCAGTGTCACACTGCCTTCAGCACGTTGCCTTCAGTGCAGCAGGCAGGTCCCGTGGCCAGATGCGGCAGCTGCCTCACCTGCGTCATTTCACGGCTTGCTGGCGGCAAGTATGTCGTTTGCTTCTTGGGGCGGACGCCTAGGCAGGCGTGCTGGCAGGCAGCCTGCTTGAAGGGCATTCACGGGTAAAGTGGCTATTGCCACGCCTGTAGTGTGTATATGGGTTCACTTGTCAGCAGCATAGGCATCACACAGGTTGATCAAACAGGCATATGCCGACTTTATAAAGTAATCACTGTGATTGAATCACCATCTGTGTCACTGTGTCGGTGTGCTGAACCACACATTGAGTTATCCAGCTGGTACTACCACTGCAGTACATGTCGCACTTGTAATGCCACAGCAACACTGCCTTCTACTATGCCGCCGAGCAGCACGCCAGCCATGATCTTGACATGCCGCTGCTGCAGCACCTTCATCATCATCATCATCATCATCATACCCAGTCAAGCCATAGCATCAGCACCTTGCAGAGCCATGGTGCCACTGACAGCAGCGCATGACAGCCGCTGTGAAATAGAAGGTACAATGAGGCATGCAAGCAGAATGTGGCTGCCCTTTCGCAAAGCGTCTGACCGCCGCCCCTGCCACCAGTGGTGACCCACCACCTGCATGCAAGCAAAATCGGACCTACTCATGGCAGTGTGCTTGGGTTGGATGCACTGTTGAGCATTTGGCCAGCAGCAGTACTTAATTACTTTACTTTACATGCTCCACCCATCAAGGAGTGGGAACCCCATTCAGGAGCCAACGAGAGGCTCATTGTGGGAGTAGCCGACAGGGCGGCAGGTGCATATTGGCGGGAGATTGGATTGAAAAGATCCCTGTGTAGCAGCCGATAAATCAACCGATTGTTCAATGCGTATCTACACGTCTTTTGAAATATGAGTATCAACTCTTGAATTTTCGACCTGTGCACGTGGACGAGGTTGCGAGCCCCTGACAGCCAACGGTCCTTCAAGGCCGCTGTGTGCTACCACAAGAAGCCATGTGATTCGCATGATTCGCATGTAATATGAAAGAACAAGTTTTGAACGGTAGCGTTTCACTGCCTGCCAGTAGCAGAATACGTAATGCGCATGCCGTGCATGACCGACGCCGCTGCTGCCAGCAGTTGCCATAAGCGCTGCCCTGCTAGGGCCCTGCACACTCGACACACTGAACATGTGCAGCGCTGCGATGCTAGCATCAGAGGTGTCTGGGCTGGACCCTCTGAACACTTGGGTTCGTTTGTATTAACAATAGACAATCGCTCGTTGCCAAGCGCATCAAACAGACATGGCAGGGCATGCACACTGCACCAGCACCAGCGGTACTTGACAAGTTGGCACAACGCCTCTGAAGCAGCCGCTCGCCAGGCTTGAGATGCTACGGCTGCCGGCAACTCAGCCGCTACAGCATCACCAGCTTCAGCCCAGGCAGGGACTGGCGCAGCCGCTGCACGCTGCTGCCCACCCGCGTGGAGCACAGCGCCAGCTCGCGCAGCTGCGTCAGCTGGCCGCCAATCATGCCCACCACTGCCCCGCTCAGTGCAAAGTTCCAGTTCAGGCTGAGGCTGCGCAGCTGGCCCAGGCTGGCCGCCAGTGCAGCCACCGCCTCGTCCGTCAACTCGCACTCGTCCAGGCGCAGGCTGGTCAGGCGCGTGGCGGCAGCCAGCTCAGCAGCTGCTGCAGTGCTGACGGTGAAGCGGATGAAGCAGAAGCTGACCAGCTGCGGCAGCCCTGCAACAGCGCGCAGCAGCAGCCTCATGCCAGCGTCACTGCCGCCAGCCGCCTGCCCTGGCAGCGGCGCCACTGCGGCAAGAGCCAGCCATGCCACACCAGCCGGCAACGGGTCTCCTGCTGCAGGGCCAGCACCAGCCAAAAGTTGTGGCTGCTGCTGCTGCTGCTGCTGCTGCTCCGGGATCATCTTGAGTGAGGCCAGCTTAAGCTCCCGCAGCGCTGTCAGCTGCTGCAGCACAGCTGCAAACTGGCTGGGCGTGGCCTCAAACTGTACGTCAAAGCCCTGCAGCAGCAAGCAGTCAGGCAGACACACAGCAGCTCAAGGGTGGGGCTGGGCGGTCATCAGCAGCGCTCACCCTGGCAGGCTGCAAGCGACTTGGTGATCTCACCACCCAGACACTCGTAAAACAGGGTGATGCCATGCATCCAACGTTAGCTTTGCCTGCTGCAGTGCATTTGGCCAGCAGGCTTGCTGCTGCATCTGCTGGTGATGTGGCTGCACCTGTATGGTGAGGTGGGTCAGGCCACGCAGCTGCCCCAGGTGTTGAATGACCGCAGCAGTCACAGGGCCTGGGTACACGCGCAGCTCCAGATTGAGCAGCGGCAGACCCGCCCAGCCGGCAGCGGCAGCGCCAATCACGCCAGGGTCGCGCTCGTAGCACAGCCGCACGGCAGCCAGCTGGCGCAGGCCGGCGGCCAGGCGCGCCAGGCCCGCTGCGGGCATGGTCGACGCGTCCATCTGCAGCACCCGCAGCTGGGCCAGCGGCAGCAGCGGCTGCGGCGACGGACAGTCCACCACTGCAGCAGCACATCAAAAGCAGGTACACATCCTGCAGGGCTTGACGCACCGTGTAAAAAGGCTCATGCGGGAAGCCTGTACCCAGATTAGTTACACCGCCATCAGCAAGAACCGGGGGAAAACTGGAAACAGTGCAGTGTTCAACAGGACAACCCACCATGTGAGATAGGCAGAAGCTTCTGCGACGAACACACTGCAGAACGCCCGGGCCATGCTGCAGAGTGGTGAGGGCCGGTGCTGCAGCCAAGGCTCGCTGGCGGGTGCGAGGCGCGCTGCTCCCGCACACTCACCCAGCCCCAGCCGCAGCCGCACCTGTGAGTGCCCGCAGTGCTGGCGGCAGCACGTCGTGTGCCTGCACCGCAAACAACCCCTCCCCTGTGCAGCTGAGCTCGGTGAGAGCGGTGAGGTGGCTCAGCTGAGGCTGCAGCTGCTTGCGCTGCCAGCCGTGAATGTTGGGGCTGACTGAGACGCTGAGGTGCTGTAGGCGTGCAGCTGGCAGGGCCTGCAAGGCTGCCACGCTGGCCACAGACATCTTCACCACGCGCAGCTCAGTGAGGTGCGTCAGCGCTGCAGCAACAGCAGCAGCAGCAGCAGCAGCAGCAGCAGCAGGTAGAGGGCTGTCAGGTAGAGGGGGCTGTAGCAGCAGGTAGAGAGGGCTGTGCAGGGCTGTAATGCAGGTCCGCAGCGGCAAGCCAGCATGTAGCCAGGTAAGTGACATCAAGCATTTGTTGCCAAGCAGAGCTGTGCAAGTGCTGCAGCATCAAGCTGTTGACTAGCACAATCAAAAGCAGCATGTGCTGGCGTGTATCTGAGAAGCAGGCAGTGTAGCCATTGCTGAACATAGGGCCCTTGCAGGGCTGCACCGCGGCCACCCACCTGACACTGCTGGTAGCAGCACATCAGCCTCGGCATGCTGCAGCAGCAGGCTGCGCAGCCGCGTCAGCCCAGCCAGTGCAGCACACGCCGCACTGTGGCACAGCGGCAACCCTGCTGCGCTGCTGCTGGGTGCGGCTGCCTCCAGCTGCTGCCCTGCTGCCTCCGCTTCTGCAGCCGGTGTGTGTGGCAGCGCCTCGCAGCTGAGCTCCAGCCGGGTGAGGTGGCTGGAGGGCAGGCAGGGCAGCAGGCTGCTGCCAGGCAGGCCAGCCAAACTGCACGACTGCGGCCCCCAACAGCCTGCAGGCACTGCTGCTGCTCGTTGCAAGGACTGTGCAAGCAGTGCTGCTGCGCGCAGTGCTGCTGGCTGTTGGCCGTCCATGTGCACCCCCAGGTGCTGCATCAGGGCTGCATGCTGTGCCAGCCAGGCTGCAAATGATTCAACCTGACGTGCAACACGCATTGAAACACGCCCTGGGCTGCTGCTGCCACCACCAGTGCTGCCAGCATTTTGGGACTGACTCTCGGCAGGTGCTGCTGTGTCCAGATAAACGGGCAACATGCCAGTGCATGCATGCTGTATGGCTGTGTGCATGCCCTTGCTGACACACAACAGGGTGCACACGGCACTCTGGCAACGCATGCTGGGATGATGCAGCAGCAGGGCTAGAGCAGCAGTGTCCATCAGCTGCTGCTGCTGCTCCTGTGGCTCGTCGTCCTGTAGCTTCATTTTCTGTTTACTGACCTAATGCGCAGCTGCAGAAAACATGCTGTGGTGAGTAGTGTGCATAATGACAGCAGCCTAATGCCAGCAGCAGGCAAATGACGACACGCAACGGCTCGCTGTCGCCTGGTGTTGTGCGCATGATACTCGTTAACAACCGTAAGCTCAATCGTTGAATCCTTTGCGGGCACATTACTCTGCGCGTTCAAAAGGACAGGAGCAATGAAGAACGAATGCTTACGCACCTGCGTTGTGCGAAGCTCACGCAGCTCAGTACAGTTTACTATGTGTTTATCTATGTACAAGACGGATGCGAGAACATCACAAGCATGCGCGTGACATTGACTAAGATGTCCAAAGGGAGCAATTATACGATGCTGCGGATGGGTACGCTGTGCGTTGATCAACTAATACCAAAAAAAACACGAAAGTAAAGCGAGCCAACCTTCTGTAGCGAGTTGCTTCCAGGAAGGCAGGGGTCGATCCGACTGGGGTTCTTAGTGGCAGGGAAAACCCGATAGGTAGAAAGTTTCCCTGATTCGCTGGGACACATCAACTCTATTGAACTACGTATTATTGAGCTCGGTAATCTCCTTGCATCGTCACAAGCTTGGACCAGGCGTGGCGTGCATGCGTGATAGATTCGACCGTGATAGATCAAGAGCAGGACGTGCTGCACTGCCCGTTTTCACGTTGTCAACGTAAACATTCAGCGCTTACAGACCAACTTGTAGATGCTTGAACACTTTCAATTACATTTACGAACAAGCCCGGCATTGAAAGCCTGACCAAGATGGAACGGTGCTGCTCTTGATTCTACTGCCATTCTTGCTGACTGCAGTCAGCTGTGTCGCGAAATTGACTAATCAACAGGTTGTTACATTCATGCCCTTGTTAACATTCAGCCGCTTCTGTCAGGGAGCCATACATGGTATGGCTGTCCACTCTTGGCTGAAGAATGCGCGAAACGAAGATGCATCTCATATGAGATCTAGATCTAGAGCCGTTGCGGGACTGCCAGAGTAGGCCTGGTCAAGTGACTGAGCCAGCAGCCAATTAGCGATATCAAATATTTGTAGTCACCTTCGTAGAGGAGGCAACGACGTCGAGAGCAAGTGATGGTCAGGATCCCAACAGGTCAACTCCCACTAGGCCACTCAGACTGGCCCCTTGCAGGCATGCGCAGTTGTGGAGTTGATGCTGTCAGGTGCATGAACGCTGTCGTGGTATACATTTCTTGAAAACCATTTTTTCTTACATAAGCCATCTCAAACAATCACATGTAGAAGTCTGCAGCAGGCAGCGTGTCAACATTGGTCTCCCGTGTTCAGAGGTGGTGCATTGTTAAACAATACACCTCAACCGTGAAGGATCTGTGAGTGCCTTTATTTCCATATGACTATCTCGGAATTGGCCCACCTTTGGCAAGCCAGTGTCACGCCTCGGTAGATCTCCATCTAACGCGAGCCTGCGCAGGGTGTGTTGTAACGACTCACCATTCCTGCAAGTGCAATTGTTCATTTGTGTACCGACTCGTTTAGTGATCTTGCTGCAGGTGCATCGTGCAGACAGCCCGAGTGTTGCTGGAACGTGCTGATTGTTCTGCTACTAGGTATCCTGCACTCAACGCAGAGATGGCGCCCACACAGCCCACACTCCCCAAGAAAAAGGCACAGGCAAAGAAGGCAGCGCCCACCGGCAAGGAGCTGCCCATTGCCTTTGCACAGCACATCACCCTGCAGGACGGCACACAGGTGAGCTGCCCCTGCCACTGCACCACAGACCCAAGCACAGCCGGCCGCCATGCGCGATGCAAACTGTGTACTACTGAATGGATTATCACTTACAGCGTCCTGCAAAGTAAGCCAGCAAAGCAGGGCGTGTAACTATACATGCTCTTATTCCAGTGATTTGCGTAAGAGCGCTGCAAGCAGCATCTGCGTGTGAGGAAGAACTGCAAACGCCTCTCTCTGCAGCTGTTACGTTGCAACCACTGCTCCCAATGTTCACGTTCCCCCGCAAGGGGCAAGCCAGCAGCACACAGCAGCATTGGACTGGTTGACAACCAGGCAGCGCAGCAAGTGGTCTAGGGCAGTAGCACAAGTGCCACACCAGCCATCAAATGGAAGATGGCCTGCACGCTGCCCATGGACCACCACCACTTGAGCATCAACAGCAGCTGCCTGTAGTGTGAAGTACGCTCGTCTGTGCATGCTGAAGCGTGCACTGTTCAGCGGTGCATGTCTGGGCCTGCCAGCCAGCACCGCAGCAGCCTGTTCAGGCTGGCAGAAGTGCGCTACAGTAGCTGGGCTGCCACCGCAAGCTTGAGCACTGCCAGCGCATGCTGCCCCATGCCATCGCTGCTGCCTCCTGTTCCCTAGCAGGTGCCTGTGAAGATCCCTCCTGGCATGCCTGCCGAGCAGGCCCAGGGCATCATGGCCTACCTGCAGGCCAACCCCGAGGCGGCCAAGGCAGCCTGGGCGCAGGCGCAGTCGCTGCTGGCCACACCGGGCCTGGCCAACGCCTTTGTCAACATGCAGGTGGGGCAGGCGCAGCAGCAGCAGCAGCAGCAGCAGGTAGCAATTCAGTTGCAGGTCCGGCGAGAGGGCAGGTAGCAATTCAGTTGCTGCGGCTAGGATGTTCCAAGCTTGCCCGTGTGGGTGCATATCAGGGCAACAGCTGTTGTCACGAAGCAGGCACAGCAGCAGCAGCAGCAGCAGCAGCAGCAGACAGTGGGGCGGGCAGGCAGGCAGCTGTTGTGCCTAATTACTGAAGCAAGCGCACGTCAGTTCCCTGAGACTGTTGCTCTGGCCAGCATGGGTGTGTTGGGTGCACAGGTGTCAGCTGCTGATGGCAGGTGCCAGGTGGCAGTGCAACAGCATGTCTCCCGTACAGCACCAGCAGGTGCAGCATGGCAGGCTCATCACATGCATGGTGGGCTCATCACATGCATGGTGGGCTCGGCTCATCACATGCATGGTGGGCTCATCACATGGGTGCTGAGATCTGCCACGCACAGCACCAGGTGCTGCACCACCTGGCATGCCCCACTGACAGGGCCCAACACCCCCCCTGCCGTGTGCCCTCCCCTGCAGAGCCAGGCGGACCCAACCCACTCCGCAGCCGTGTATGAGGCGCTGAAGGATGACGCTGAGCTGGCGCCAGTGTTTGAGGATGTGAAGGCCAACGGGCCCGGAGCACTGCAGAAGTGAGCACGCAGCGCAGGGCCAGGCGCGTGCGGGGCAGCAGCGGCTGCAGGATGGGCAGGGTGGCTGCTGCATGCGCCGGGCAGTGACACAAGGCACACAGCTTGAGGGTACTGTTGCAGGTGGTGCATCACATTGCTGGCAGCTGGGTGGCCATCAGTTTGATGGTCTGCCAGTTCGGTGTTTGCCAGCTCGGTGTTTGATGCCAGCAGTCTGGGGGAGGAGGGGGGGTGCCCTGGATGTGCTGGGTGCATGTGCGCTTGGCCGCCTGCCTGGGCCAGCATCCCAGCAGGCAATCTGCACGTGATGCTTACACTGATGCTGCCTTGCTGCTGCTTGCTGTGCTCGATGCCGCTGCTGCCGGCTGCGCCCCCTCAGGTACTGGGAGGACACTGCGCTGATGAGCAAGATCAGCGCCAAGCTGCGCGACATGAAGCTGGCAGGGGGCCAGCAGCAGCAGCAGGGCGGGGCCAAGCCCAGCAAGGTGAGGCACGTTGCCTTGTGACAGCTGGCAAGGGTGTGGCCAGGAGTTCAATGGAGACTGCCGCATCTCCTCAGGCCGACTGCTGCATTTACAGGCTGAGATCGCAAAGAAGTACAACCAGTGGCTGTAGCAGCGCATGCAGGCTGCCGTGAGAGCAAAACTGAGCATGGCACTGCTGTGCAACTCTTGCTGTGCTGTGCTCAATGGGTGGGCATGTGCTGACGTGCCGCCCGCCCGCTGGTTGCGCCTGCCTGCTGCTGCTGGTGCCGCAGGCGCCGGCCAGTGCTGACATCGCCAGCCTGCACGAGGCAGCCAAGTGGGGCGACTTGGAAGCGGCGCGCAGGCTGCTGGACGGCGGCGCTGACGTCAACGGGCTGGTGAGGCGCGCGGATGAGCGCAGGCAGTGGGGACAGGCAGGGGTGTGTTGGCAGTCAACAAGAGAAGACAGCGCAGGCAGCAGCAGCAGCTGGCACAGGCACAAGCCCTCATGCACTATGCTGTCCAAGCATTGCCGTTATAACCTCAACCGCCCCCACTGCATCATTCGCTCCCTGCCCACGCTTCCCCACTCCCTGCAGAACGAGCGCGGCATCAGTGCACTGGGTGTTGCTGTGGGCTTCAACCGGCTGCCGTTTGTGGAGCTGCTGCTGGACGCAGGCGCTGACCTGGCCTTGAGGGACAGCCAGGACAACACAGTGCTGCACTATGCAGCAGGTGAGGGCTGCAACATACTGTGCAGCATCATGCTGCTGCTGAGTCTGCTGCTTTCTTCTGATGATGTAGCCTACTGTGTGTGGCGGAGACAGCCAGCACGCGTGCTTTGAAGCAGCAGACAGGCAGCACAGCAGCCGCTTTCATTCCTGTTTTTTTGTCATTTTGCAGCAGCAAGTCTGCAGCAGCAATTTCTTGTTGGCCCATGTTCTTCTCAAGTGTTTATTTCTATCCTGCGACCTCTGCTGCACTGTTGCCCTGGTCTGAGTTTACTGCGCTTTGCCCTTTCCCTGCAGGCTACGGCCGCCTCGACCTGACCCGCCTGCTGCTGGAGCGTGGTGCTGAGCTGGAGGCAGTCAACGGGAAGCAGCAAAAGCCTGCTGATGTGGCGCGGCTCAACGGAGAGGTAAGGGGCGGGCAGGGCAGCGCCGTGTTTGGGCTGTTGCAGTACACCAGCACACAGCAAAACTAAACTTTGGCAGTACATGCCATGCCATGTATGCATGGCGTGTGATGCTTTGGTGCTCAAACAGCTGCATGCAGGTAGTGGTGTACAGAGCGTGCTTGATCATGCGCACTGCTGCCGTTGCTGCCGGTGTGGTCGCCGCTGCTGCAGAAGGAGATTGCTGCCTTCCTGCAGCAACAGGCAGGTGATGAAGAGGCCGAGGAGAAGCCGCAGCAGGCCAGCAGCTGAGCAGCAGCAGCACCCAGCGGCGGCCTGCTGGGGTGCAGCTCGCCAGCTGCGGTGCCTGCCAAGCGGGCCTACCGCTGCGGTGTTGCAGCAACTGCTCCGGCAATGGGTGGTCAATACTTTCTTTGCATAGGGTGATTGCTAAGCTTTGCCGCATGGCTGTGGTGTGGGCTGGCTCACCAGATGCAGTTGCGGCCTACTGCAGTGGGTTGTCTGAACACACAACTTGCCACAGAAATGGCATTGCTGCAACAACCTCTTGGGCAGAACCATGTGGAATTCAAGCTGCAACTATTGCTGCAACTGGTGGCCGGTGGGCGCGGTGCTGCAGGCCGGCATGGTACTGACAGAGTGCAGGCCACCCCTGCAATGCACCACGTCGTGCAGGTGGTCCCGGCAGCTGCAGATACCCTTGCTGTTCAGCCAAATGATCATGCGCTGTTAGCAGCAGCCCCTGCTGCCAAGACAGCCGCAGTCCAAGACGCTCAGCTCCTGCACAAGGACATGTGGCGTCGTCGTCATGGGTGCAACCCAGAGCTTTGGTATGAGTGTAATTGCAGATGTGCAGTTCTTGCCGCATTATTTTTAGCTCGTTGGCCAGCAGTTTCATGGTTGGCTGACATACAGAGCACCAGTAGTGATCCAGCAGTAGCAGCATGTTGCACACGCAGTGCTGCGCATTTGGAGTTGAGGTCATTCATGTGTGTTGTCAGAGTAACAAGTTGCTTCTACTTGTGGTGTGCAGCAGGGTAGCAAAAGCACTGCCAGGTTGTGGCGGAGCTGGCGGTGTGTCCACCTGCCTCCATGGGCCATTGACACTGTGGCATGCACATTGCACATGCAACATGTACGGCATAGATGTTGGGTTGCAGCCAGCAGCGCTGTGCTTAACACTACTTTACCACCAATGATGCCTGTGGTGGGGGCGTCTGTGTTCTTGATCTGCCTGCTCTAGTGCTGAAGCATGTCCACCCATTTGAGCCTTTGGTTAGGTCCTGATTCCACGCCCTTGATGAGTGGAGCTGGTAAATGTATGTTTGACAGTGATGTATAGAAGCATGTAAATGTTTACGGCAGTGGCATGCAGAACACTGTGAGTACTCCGCGTCCACAGAAGAGTGTTGATGCACAGCCTGTTCTGTGCACGACTGACTGAACGCCATGATGGCCAATCTTGCCCCACCTGTAAGTGACAAACTATCCCAGCTGGATTTCAGCGCGTGGCGCCGTCACGGTGACGTGCCACTGCAGTAAGCAGCATGGCGCAGTAAGCAGCATGGCGCTGATGCTATGGCTTGAATGGGTAATGTGATGATGATGATGCAGTAAGCAGCAGCACTGTAACCTAGCGGGAAAGCAAAGCAAAGACTGGCACGCAGACTCTGAGTGAGTCACCCGGGCCCTTCTCGCATACCTGCAAGCAACGCTGGCACCACCTACTCAGGTGTGCGTTAGCGCTGGATGCACCTTTCAGCACATGAAGCTTTGTTGCGCCCTGATGGCACCAGAAATCAAGAGAATATGTTTGGGGACACCATCCCTTCCGAAGGGTGCACGGTGAACAAGAAGCAAAGCAAGGTGGCCTTTCATCTTTTTGCAAGATCTTTTTGCAAACTTACCTGGAGCAGGCAAAGACAGGGGCTTTTTCTGGGGGTTGAGCCTCCCTGACTGAGAGTCTGAGTTCCGCCACCCGTGATTGCAAGTGCTCTTTGCGGCATAGCCATATGCACATACAATTTGACCCCTCTCCTATTGTTTTTGCACACAAATAACAGCACTGTACGAATATGCATGGCCCGTGCAATGAGCCAGTGGCCGCCACCAGGGATTGCAACCAGCCTGGCGGGAAACCAGCAGCAGCAAACGGACGACATCACCACGGTTTCTCGCACGAAACTGCGTCCGGCTAGAGGGAGGGCGTTGCCAGAACTTGTCAATCAAGGGACTTTCGTCCCAAAACTTCGTCCCGACGAAGTGATTGCGACCCCTGGCCGCCATGACGGCTACCGCGGCCTAGGCCTCTGTGCGGGTCACACACGGTGTCTGCATATTGAGACCCTCAAAAATTCTGCATTGTTAGGGAGTCCCCTATAGAGGGCCGTCTGCAAGATGTTACAAAATACAAGTGTGAAACCTTGTTTGGCGTGAGGCTTTCCAGGTCCCTTTCAACGCGATTAAAATGTTCTTGACAGCGCAAGCGCGGGTCTGCCTCAAGTTTGGTGACCTTCGAGCGGCCAGCGTCAGGGTTCCTTGTGCAGAATGGGTCCGCGCCGCGCAGAATGGATGCAGCACGGGCACTCAACTCACATGAACAGTTGAACAATCGTTTGCCTCAAATGTCTACGGCTGCACCGCCCAGCATCCTACTGATGGCCGAGCGGTGCCTGCACCCATACGCGAGCGCCTGCGTTCTCATAATGGACACATTGCTATGGTAAATGAGTTACGCTGTGTGTCAGCCGTGATCGCATCGTTCCTGTGCAGTGGGCCGAGATGCACACCCGGTGTTCCAGCACTTCACTACAACAGGTTATGGTGCTGCAGCACCAGTTGGCTCGCAAGCAGTCTGCAGGATATGTGGGGTCCGCATGTCACGTCAGGCTGTGACATGCAGCAAGCACTTGTTCCAGACCTGCACACAGGCAGCTACAGCAGACAGAGCAGCTGTCGTAGCTGTGCTGGAGTCGAGAAGCCAGTTAAAATGATTGCATCCTCCGGAGCTGGCAGCATTCCAGGCGGTGCAGCTGCTGCGACAGCAGCAGCACGCGCAGCAGCAGCAGCAGGACTTGCCTCCAGATGTGGCAGCAGCAGAAGCAGCAGGATCACCAACAGGACCAGTGCAGCCTACTGCTTGCTTGCATCGCGAGATCTGACACATATAGAATACTGTGGGGCATTTCCAGGCAGCTTTGTTGCTTGCACAGCAAGTCACTGCCTATGCTCACCACTGCATATGCTGGTTATTGCAGTTAGCCATGCACACGGGGTAACCTGGTTACAGACAAACAGCACGCGCAGCAGCAGCAGGACTGTGCAGCAGTGCACTGCACATTGTTTGCAGATTCACACGCAAGCGCCTGAGGGGCACTGCAATGTTTGGGCGCGGAACATAACATGTTCCCTGTGCTCTGGAACTACTGCTTGCTTGCATCGCGAGGTCTAACATATCTAAATTACTGTGGGGCAATTCCAGGCAGCATTGTTGCTTGCACAGCAAGTCACTGCCTATGCTCACCATTGCATATGCTGGTTATTGCAGTCAGCCATGCACATAGGGTGACTTGGACAATCACAAACTTGAATGGACCCTGCATGTTACCTATGACACGACAGCACATCACGGCCCATCCCAACACGTAACACTCAACATGCCCTTCTCTCTAGTTGCCGCCGCTCCCGCTTTGCTTGCTTCTGGTAAATACGCAGAAAGATGGAAGATAAGACAGCCACCGTGCTTTGCTTCCTGTACGAAAAAGGGTTGACGCCCCGAAGCAACTTCACTGGACTCTGGGGTTTAGACGTGCATCCAGCCGAGCGATACAGAGAAAAGAGCCAGCGATGCTTACAGTGCCAACGCAGCTTTGCTTGAGGGGGCCGTTCGAGTTAACTTTGCTTCGCTTCTCCGGCTGGGTTAGAGTGCTGCTGCGTATTTCATTGTTTGGCGGTACATCGGTAATTCGGTAACGGTTTAGTTTAGCCAGATGATGCTCCATGGCCAGTTGCGTCCGGAGAGCGCCGCTGCGCGGCGCTGAGTGCTTTTCTGGCGGGAAACCAGCAGCAGCAAACGGACGACATCACCACGGTTTCTCGCACGAAACTGCGTCCGGCTAGACGAAGGGCGTTGCCAGAACTTGTCAATTAAGGGACTTTCGTCCCAAAACTTCGTCCCGACGAAGTGTTTGCGACCCCTGGCCGCCATGACGGCTACCGCGGCCTAGGCCTCTGTGCGGGTCACACACGGTGTTTGCCGCCGCTCCCGCTTTGCTTGCTTCTGGTAATTACGCAGAAAGATGGAAGATAAGACAGCCACCGTGCTTTGCTTCCTGTACGAAAAAGGGTTGACGCCCCGAAGCAACTTCACTGGACTCTGGTGTTTAGACGTGCATCCAGCAGAGCGATACAGAGAAAAGAGCCAGCGATGCTTACAGTGCCAACGCAGCTTTGCATGAGGGGGCCGTTTGAGTTGACTTTGCTTGCTTCTCCGGCTGGGTTAGAGTGCTGCTGCGTATTTCATTGTTTTGCGGTATTTCACCGATACCCCACCGGTGGAAGACAGCACAATTTGCTGTGTAATGCACACTTTAGCATACGTACAACAGCGTCCTGCCTTACGAACGGCTGCGCTTGCGGTGTACAAGAGGAAATTGCCGCTGCACCGGCATCCTGTGCTATGCCGGCATCGCACTGGCGCCGCGCTCTGAGTGCCTGGTGTCACTAAAAAAAACACAAATTTCAGAGAAGCTTCTGCTGCAGCAACTGTTGCTGTCAGATACCAGATACAACAGCCATGTTACTGTGTGGGATACTCCGCCAAAATGAACAGCAGGACGAGCTGAAGAACAGCCATGCTGCTTATCACAGCCATGCGAAGCAATACAAAA
Source organism: Scenedesmus sp. NREL 46B-D3 (assembly GCA_014080715.1). NCBI lineage: Eukaryota > Viridiplantae > Chlorophyta > Chlorophyceae > Sphaeropleales > Scenedesmaceae > Scenedesmus > Scenedesmus sp. NREL 46B-D3. The sequence goes on along the minus strand of JACERP010000131.1, from coordinate 243,780 downwards.
AACACGATCTGGCATGCAAGCAGGGTGCGCCCTGCCAAGGGCTACCAACTGACATGACAAACTACATCAAGCACTGCTAGTCCTTGATAAATTGTACAACTTGCGATGCTACACACATTGTACATTTCACAAACGACATGTGAAAACACAGCTGCAGCTGCACTGCCGCAGCAAAGCACGCCAAACAACTGTGTTGCAAGCTGCTACATCATCACTTCCTGAAGGACCTGCTGGTGCCCACAACAGGCAGCTGCGCTGACATGCAGCCCTACTGCCAAGTTGGCGACCTCTGCAGGGCTGACAGTGCACATAATGTGTGTGCACAGGTGATGAACACACTCAACTCGCTCTGTACTACCAGCACATGCCGATATTCAAACCTCAATTGTGCACATGTATGTTGAGCCTGGAGGTAGCAGCAATGTCACCCCACTGCTGCAACTTGAGCCTGCCAGCAATGCCAGCAAATCAGCCCAGCTTCTCACAATACGTGTGGATGGTACACAGCATTATCAGAAAGCAAGCAATGCTGGCGCTGCTGCTGTTCATTGCGTATTGCACCACACGCCACAATGCACCTGGGCACTGGTGGATCTTGCGCAAACCTGCGTCAGGACGCGACCCAGAGGTAAAGTTCAAGCTACACTGCCCAGCTGCTCCGCTAGGGGCACATAGCCTGCTCGCCTGCGCGCTACTGAGACGTGCTGCGGGGCCACCACAGCCATGACGGGGTCCGAGGTGATGCCGCAGTCGTTACCGTCGCCAGGGGTGCGCAGCATGCGGATGTAGCTGCAGGCATCAGCAGGCAGGCGCAAGCGTGAGGTGTTGACTCCTTCAAATGCACATCATACAAAAAACGAGCGGTTGACAGAACTCAAGCATTTGCAGGCTGCACCATCGCACAGAGGATCTGCCGGGATCACGCAGCTGCCATGGCTGGCTGGTAGTGCTGTGCTGTACATCGGTTGCCCCGGTGTTCTGCTCCTTGAACCTGTGCCGGGACGTCAATGCAATACAGCATATGTGCTACAACAAGTCTGCTGCGTGCCGTTGTAAGCCTGGTGTAGTCTGTTGCATGCCGCTCTGCCCTGCTGACGCGCAGCGCTACGGTGCCTCCCCTAGCCCCCCGCTCACCCATCCTCGCCCCAGTACCTGCAGGCAGCAGCAACAGCGGACAATATCAGGAAAAGCATGGCACGACAAACTGCATGCACAACAATTGTTCAAAGCAGCAACACACTGGCATGCTGCTTCTAGCAGCAACACAGAGTTAAAGGCCATTGTGGCAGCATGGCAATGCACCATCACTCCAGCGCAACAGGCAGGCACAGCCTCAACTTTCACTGAAATGACAGCCCATACACGTTGCGCACCAAGAAGCAGTCGCCACAATGAACACACTGCACTGCAAGCCAGCAAGAGGATGTGGCCTCGCCCTGATGCCAGCAGCAGTCCCCACTTACTTTGACCAGCTGTTCTTAATCAGCCAGTAGGGCACCACCTTCCTTCCTTGCTTCTCCTCCCCATAGCCCACTAGCAGCACTGCATGGTCCAGCTCACCCTGTGCCAGCAACGGCAGCCACCACACACATGCAAGACAAGAACAGAGGCAAGCGTGAGCTGTTAAGACCAGCAGCGACACTGCCTAAGATAGGCAACCACACAAATCTGCGGCAGGCAGCAGAGGGCATTGATGTGATGCATTGGCTGCTGCCTGCCTGCATGATAGTAAAGGACCCGCCTGAAGCAATCGACCTGTTGCTGCTGCTGCTGCTGCTGCTGCTGCTGCTGCTGCTATTGCTGCTGCTGGAAGTGTGAGAGGGCAGCTGCTGCAGGGTCAGCCCTGCTGACAGCAGCTGAGCCGCCAAGACAACCTGCACATGCTCCTTTTGTATGCACACATATTGCGCACATGCTCTTTTTGTATGCACACACATTGCGCACATGCAAGGCACACACATGCACCACATTGTCCGGCACCCCTGTTGCAGCTGCCCAACGCCTGCTGAACCAGCAGCTGGCACTTGGCCAGCCAAGCCCTCTTCCAGCCCCCTGCCCGTACCGTCCCGGCCCAGACTGCCGTGCTGTGGCCGCACCTTCTTTGTGAGGCAGTGCTTGGCGCTGTAGACTCCCTCGCTGTAGAACTTGAAGCTGGGCTGGCTGGCGTCCAGGCTCACAGCCACAGGCCCGTGCTTGGCCACAGCCCACATAAGTGCCACCTCATCGCGCTTCTTCACGTGCGCAAAGCCCTTGAAGGCAGCCACAGCGCTGAAGTTGGGCCGTGTGGCATTGAGGCTGCGCGCAGGTGGTGGGCCATGCAGGACGGCAGCACAGCATATGCTGGAGCCAGTTAAAACTCCTATTATATGCATTGTGAAGTCAGGTTCTGATATCAGGTGTTGCCGGTCTGCTGTGGCGTGTAAAACAGGTAAGTTGCGCTCGCCGGGAATCGAACCCGGGCCTGGTCCGTGGCAGGGACCTATCATACCACTAGACTACGAGCGCTGCTAACCAGTGTTGACGTGAGAGCCTCGAGGGAGCCCCACTCTTAGCCGCCACAGGAGTGCACACCATGTAACCCCTCTTCTCTCCGCCAGTTCAGCCCGCCCGCTGTACTGCACAAGTATGGCCTGCTGTCACCGACACTGTTTTAGGTTAGTCATGCTGCTTGTCCCAATAGAATTCTACACTGCGTGTTGTGAGTCTGACGGTTCTGCCTGCAGAGCCACGCGTCATGTCTCGCGCACAGAGGCTTTCTCGGGGTGGGCCTCTTTTTGGGTGACAGTCTGTTTTTACGCTGAACTTCTAGCAGCCCTCTTTGTTTTCGGGTGTTCGTTGCGACGTAGTCGCCTGTGCACACCATGTAACCCCTCTTCTTCGCTGTACTGCACAAGTATGGCCTGCTGTCACCGACACTGTTTTAGGTTAGTCATGCTGCTTGTCCCAATAGAATTCTACACTGCGTGTTGTGAGTCTGACGGTTCTGCCTGCAGAGCCACGTGTCATGTCTCGCGCACAGAGGCTTTCTCGGGGTGGGCCTCTTTTGGGTGACAGTCTGTTTTTCCGCTGAACTTCTAGCAGCTCTCTTTGTTTTCGGGTGTTCGTTGCGACGTAGTCGCCTGTGCACACCATGTAACCCCTCTTCTCTCTTCTCTCCGCCACAGGAGAGCAGCCCTAGCAGCCCTTGGGGCGGTTTTGAGGTTTTGGGAGTTGCTGGCTGACTTTGTTGCCATGTCAGCTGCCCCTCTTCTTCTTCTTCATGTCAGCTGCCCCGGGCAGTTGGCCTGGGGTGGTGCCTGTAGATCACCCCTTCCTGCGCGCTGATGCTGCTCAGTTGTGCGTCATCTTGGCGCTCCGCCCAGTTCGCTCCGGATGCGTCTTGTGTTTCCTCTGCTTATCGCTGTTTACATGTCCTGTCGTGTTCACGCTCCATGTACCGTGTGATGTGATGCTGTTTTCTTTTTCTGCAGCTCTTGCATGGTGGTGCGTGTTACTGTCAGCAACTAGGGATTGCAGAAGCAGAAGGGCCTTCAATTTCTTAGTGTGTCGGTTGCCTGCATAGTCCGTCGGTGGATTGATTAGTCTGCTTTGTTAGTCTGTCGGTTGCCATGTGTGCTCCTGCTTGCTGTAGTCTGGTGTGTACAGCAGTGCCTTAATGCCATCATGCCAGACGGTCATGGCAAGCAGCGCCTTTGTGCATTCAGCTTGCTGTTTGGACCATGCTTGCATTCCCCTGTGCGTTTTCTGCCTTGAGCACCTGCTGCTTTTCGTGCTGCATTGTGCACTTGCTGCACTGCATGTACTTGTTGGTTTAGGGGGAGATAGAGGCTGCGAAACGTCTCTGAGGTTTACTTTGGCGGCGTTTTGTGGTTCGCTATCGGGCTATCACGATATGTTAGCTGAAAGAATGGCAAGTGCCTCGCCCCTGGGTGTGTTGCTTCCCTCCCCTGTAACAAGCCTCTCCGGGGCGGCGCTGAAGCTGCTCAGTTGCGCGTCATCTTAGCGCCCCGTCCTGGCTGAGTTTGCTCCGAGTGCGTCTTGTGTTTCCTCTGCTTATCGCTGTTTTTATCTCCTGCCATGTTCATGCTCCATGTACCGTGTGATGTGATGCTGTTTTTCTTTTTCTGCAGCTCTTGCATGGTGGTGCGTGTTACTGTCAGCAATTAGGGATTGCAGAAGCAGAAGGGCCTTCAATTTCTTAGTGTGTCGGTTGCCTGCATAGTCCGTCGGTGGATTGATTAGTCTGCTTTGTTAGTCTGTCGGTTGTCATGTGTGCTCCTGCTTGCTGTAGTCTGGTGTGTACAGCAGTGCCTTAATGCCATCATGCCAGACGCTCATGGTAAGCAGCACCTTTGTGCATCCCGCTTGCTGCTTGGACCATGCTTGCATTCCCCTGTGCGTTTTCTGCCTTGAGCACCTGCTGCTTTTCGTGCTGCATTTCGCATTTGCTGCACTGCATGTACTTGTCGGTTTATGGGGAGATAGAGGCTGCAAAACGTCTCTGAGGTTTACTTTGGCGGCGTTTTGTGGTTTGCTATCGGGCTATCACGATATGTTCGCTGGAAAAAGGGCAAGTGCCTCGCCCTCGGGTGTGTCGCTTCCCTCCCCTGTAACAAGCCTCTTCCGGGGCGGCTACCTGCTAGTTGTGAACTCAATAACTCGAATAACTCAATAATTCGAATTCGGCAGCGACTAGGGATGGTGTTGGTAGTGTGACCGCTGCGCAGCGTATACTTTGGAAGTTGCGCTGGGATTACCAAATCAAAGAGGTGTTCTGGCGTGTGGTGTTGAATGGTGTGCCTACTGCTGCTCGCACGCCGAGCGTGCAGCGTGCTTGCTTGTGTGGTGCATGTATGCCTGGGTATGACCACCATTACTGGCACTGCCCTGTTGCGCAAGCGGTGGTGCAGTCCATAGTGGATAACTTGCCTACAGCATGGTGCACTCGCACGCCTGGATCCTCAGCTTTAAGCATGCAGCATGTTTGGCTCATGCAACCGCCGCGTGGTGGGCGGAGTGTGCTCACATGCGTGTGGCGTGTCGTGTGTTTGGCGGCCTTCAATGCTATGGATGTTGGCAGGAGGGCAGCCAATCTCCAGCATGTGCTAAACAGGCAGCATGTCTTGGTTGCCAGTCCAGCAGGTGGCCCTGCCCGGGCGCCACCTGCTGACCAGCAGCTTATCACTCAGTTGTTGCAGCCTGCTACTCCCTCAGCTGCGCAACTGGCTCATAATGAGGCAGTGAGACAGCACAGAGAGCAGCAGCAGCTACAGCTTCAGCAGCAGCGACAGCAGGAGCTTGATGAGCTGGTGCAGACAAAGAAGAAGGCGGCAATGGCTAAATTTTGGGGGGTGCTGGTGGGCTTCATCGTCATCAAGGCGGCACCCTTGGCCTGGCTGGATATTGTGCCAGCTGATCACCCCTTTCTACGCGTGGTTGACGGCCGGCTGCAGCTAGCACCAAGAAGGGACTTGGCCTCTGCGCCATAGCGTGAACTGGGGTTATTTCTTGCATCCTCTGCTCCTTTATCCATTCTGCTACATGTGGTTGCATGTCTTGTGCTGTTAGTACTCTCATGCAGCCTGTGTCAGCCAGTAGGTGTGTTGGGCCAGTGCCGTTGCCTGGGGTGTGGCCTTGCCAGACACATCAGTAGGGTGGCAGGTGCCTGTGGTGCCACGGCGCTGCGGGTTATGCTGTTGCTTTGTGCGCGTCCTAGTAGCAGAGAGTTTTGATCATGTTCATCATCATGTGGTACAATGTCTTCAACACCTGAAGCAGGAGCACCGAGGTGCCCAGTACCTGCTAGTTGTTGCCATGTCTGCATGTTCCGTTCCTATTTCGCTGACGTTGACACCTTTTATTCCGTCCTGATGCTCTTTCTCTGCGCAGAGTTTGTGTTATTTTGGGTGAGAAAGCTGCAAATTGCTTCTCTGAGGCTTTTTGTGGTTTATTCTCGTGTCCTGCGCGCTGCAGTCCTCAAAGTGTTCCGTTTCCGACGTGCACACCCATGTAACTCTCCTCAATCAAAAAACTTGATCAATCCATTGGGGCTTCCCTCCCCTGTAACAAGCCTCTCCCGGGGCATCCGTCGGTGGATTGATTAGTCTGTTATTTGCTTTGTTAGTCTGTCGGTTGTCATGTGTGCTCCTGCTTGCTGTAATCTGGTGTATACAGCAGTGCCTTAATGCCATCATGCCAGACGCTCAAGGTTGTCCCGCGTAAAGGCGCTGTCCATTTTTGGCAGAGGTATGGGCAGTGCATCATACGGGGTTAGCAAACTCTTGTATGCTGCAGAGTTCTCAGACCTGCCCTCCGCGCAACAGTGTCAGCATCTGCAGGCCAAGGTGGCCAAGTTGGTTGACAGGGGGGTGGCACCCTCGGATGTCACTAGAAAGTTCACCAGCATACCTGCGCGACTTCTTGTTGGCAGACCAGCCGATGGTGGCTTTGGTGTGTTGCCTTGGTATGAGCATATGATTGCTCGGCATGCGTGGTGGGGGGCGTTCTTTGCTACTGCGCCTCATGACACAGACATTCCATGGGTCAACATTGGCAGAGCTTGCCTGCGCTCCGAGTGTTGTTGGTGGGGCCCTCTGGCTCTTTTTGACTGCGCAGCTGACACCCAGTCACCAGCTGAGTGGGCTGGGGTGCCACCGCCACCTTTGCGCCGCATGATCTCTGGGCTGCAAGCACTGGGGGATGTGTGTGATGTGCAACAGCAGCAGCAGCAGCAGCAGCAGCAGCAACTGCAACAACAACAGCAACAACAGCAACAGCAGCAGCAGCCAGCGCTGCCGCTACAGCAGCAGCAACCGCCGCCGTTACAGCAACAGCAACCGCTGCCGCTACAGCAGGAGCCAGCGCTGCCGCTACAGCAGCGGCAACCGCTGCCACAACAGCAGCAGCAGCAGCAGCAGCAGCAGCAGCAGCAGCAGCAGCAGCCATTGCAGACGCAGCCGCCCCTGCCTCCAGGGCAGCAGCCCCCAGGTTTGGGCCAGCAGACGGCTGACCTTTTGCGCCAATTGCGCCAGCAGACGGTTGACCTTTCCAGTGCCCCGGTTCTTCAGCCTGGGCCTTGGTGTGCTTTGGCCCCTGTTTCTGCCAATTGTTTCCTGCTTGGGGGTATCCCTGGTGCTAGGCCGGGTGGTTTGCATGTGTTGCCTGTTGCGCCGGCTAGAGGTGCATTCTACTACACAGGCGGGAAGGTCAGGCCCACGATTCGTACACTTGGGGATTCGATTAGTCTCATCGTGTTGTTGAACGTGTGGTACAAGCCAAACTGCCCCACCCTCTGATCCCATGCAATAGCAGCAATGCTGAGGGCGAGTTTAATGACCTCAACTTGCTGCTTTTTAATGTGCCTCTTGCATGGACACAAGCTGCTGCAAGCGAGGCAGCAAGAGCAGGATGGCCAGCTGTTCTGCCTTCCGCTCCTGCAGTACCATCTGAGGCAGAACAAATTGTTGAATGCATGCTGGTCTCACAGCTTGGCTGGTACTTGTTGCCTGCAGGCAAGCCTTGCTCCATCAGGCGGCTGTCCGTGAAGACAGCTACCGCCTTGCAGCTGCGTAATTTGCGTGTTGAGCAGCAAGCTCGAAAACGTCAGTTTGTGGTCCTTGCACTCAATAACTCAAGTTCGGCAGCGACTAGGGATGGTGTTGGTAGTGTGACCGCTGCGCAGCGTAAACTTTGGAAGTTGCGCTGGGATTACCAAATCAAAGAGGTGTTCTGGCGTGTGGTGTTGAATGGTGTGCCTACTGCTGCTCGCACGCCGAGCGTGCAGCGTGCTTGCTTGTGTGGTGCATGTATGCCTGGGTATGACCACCATTACTGGCACTGCCCTGTTGCGCAAGCGGTGGTGCAGTCCATAGTGGACAATTTGCCTACAGCATGGTGCACTCGCACGCCTGGATCCTCAGCTTTAAGCATGCAGCATATTTGGCTCATGCAACCGCCGCGTGGTGGGCGGAGTGTGCTCACATGCGTGTGGCGTGTCGTGTGTTTGGCGGCCTTCAATGCTATAGATGTTGGCAGGAGGGCAGCCAATCTCCAGCATGTGCTAAACTGGCAGCATGACTTGGTTGCCAGTCCAGCAGGTGGCCCTGCCCGGGCGCCACCTGCTGACCAGCAGCTTATCACTCAGTTGTTGCAGCCTGCTACTCCCTCTGCTGCGCAACTGGCTCATAATGAGGCAGTGAGGCAGCACAGAGAGCAGCAGCGGCTACAGCTTCAGCAGCAGCGACAGCAGGAGCTTGATGAGCTGGTGCAGACAAATAAGAAGGCGGCAATGGCTAAATTTTGGGAGGTGCTGGTTGACTTCATCGTCATCAAGGCGGCACCCTTGGCCTGGCTGGATATTGTGCCAGCTGATCACCCCTTTCTGCGCGTGGTTGACGGCCGGCTGCAGCTAGCACCAAGAAGGGACTTGGCCTCTGCGCCATAGCGTGAACTGGGGTTATTTCTTGCATCCTCTGCTCCTTTATCCATTCTGCTACATGTGGTTGCATGTCTTGTGCTGTTAGTACTCTCATGCAGCCTGTGTCAGCCAGTAGGTGTGTTGGGCCAGTGCCATTGCCTGGGGTGTGGCCTTGCCAGACACATCAGTAGGGTGGCAGGTGCCTGTGGTGCCACGGCGCTGCGGGTTATGCTGTTGCTTTGTGCGCGTCCTAGTAGCAGAAAATATTGATCATGTTGATCATCATGTGGTACAACGTCTTCAACACCTGAAGCAGGAGCACCGAGGTGCCCAGTACCTGCTAGTTGTTGCCATGTCTGCATGTTCCGTTCCTATTTCGCTGACGTTGACACCTTTTATTCCGTCCTGATGCTCTTTCTCTGCGCAGAGTTTGTGTTATTTTGGGTGAGAAAGCTGCAAATTGCTTCTCTGAGGCTTTTTGTGGTTTATTCTCGTGTCCTGCGCGCTGCAGTCCTCAAAGTGTTCCGTTTCCGACGTGCACACCCATGTAACTCTCCTCAATCAAGTTGTTGCCATGTCTGCATGTTCCATTCCTATGTCGCTGACATTGACACCCTTTGTTCCGTCTGATGCTCTTTCTCTGCGAGGAGTTTGTGGTATTTTGGGTGCCCAGGTAACGCTCCTAAATCAATCAGAAACATTGTCAGCAGCAGCCGCCGCAAGAGCTTGATGGGCTGGTGCAAGATGTGCAGCGTTCAGCCCAGCGGGTGTGACAGTCTGTTCCACCACACAGCTGCACACCTGCACAAATGCGTCCGGTCAAAGGCGTTTGTTCCGCCGCAGACACCAGCAGCTCCTACCCCCAGCCAACCCCTGACAACACCCACCCAGACTGCACAACGCCCTGAGTGCAGGAGCAGACACGGCCAGCCAGCGCACCCCACACGCCTCCCGCTCACCCACAGAACATGTTCTGGCCCCTGTACTGGTAGTCCTCCTCTGACGCAGCACCGCCGCATCAGATACGAACTGGATGGCCGGCTCCATCTCCCCGCCCTGGCAGCCGTTGTTGCCGTACTCCCAGCTGCAGTCCACCAGCTGCTGCTCGCTGAGGCTCAGCGTCTGGCCAGTGGCCAGGTGCCACGCGCCCTGCATGGCGCCAGCGGCAGAGAAGGCCTGGCAGCAGGGGAGGCGGAGGCAGCAGCAGCAGCGCGTCAGCAAGCAGTCCGGTAAAACTGGGCTGCCGGTACAATGAAGGACGCGCAAATGCATGCCCAACACAGCGCACATGCACGGTGCACATCGTCCAAGCAGCAGCAGCGTCAAGCAACTTGACCAAGGTTCAGCGGCATCTCCCCTTGCCCACACAGTCCAGCCTGGGAGTGCCTGCCTTGCTGCTGCGCCAGCTACTGCTGCCATGACTCACCCAGCATGAGCCGCAAGTCGCCTGCACAGCACATCAACAACAGCAGCAGCAGCCGCACATGCAGGCGTCACATCACACAAAGAGAGCGCTGCAGTGCATGCACGCTGACCACACATACAAACACACAATCACCAGCAAGCCTGGCGGGAGCATGCTGCCTCAGCCGCCCGCCCGCTCAGCCCGCCGCTGCCTCAGCCGCCCACTGTGATGCCTTGGTGGTGCCTGCAGCCCGCAGCACGCCGCAGCTCAACAGCGCTGAACGCTGAGCATGGTCGCAGCGCGCGGCGTGCCAGCACCCCCCCCCCCTGCGCTGCCCGCACCTGGTCCTTGACCTGGCCGTCTGCGCCTGTGCCGCGCCAGTCCACATGGCGGGGCAGGTGCCTCTTGGTGATGCCTGGCGGGGCAGCCACCACACCCAGGCTCAGAGACTGCAGCAGCAGCAGCAGCAGCAGCAGCAGCGGCAGTTTCAGTGACAGTAACACCACACACAGCAGCGGCACAACAGTGAAGCACAAAGCAGCAGTGGCAGCAGCAGCATTTACACAGAGCGGGGCTGGAAAAGCAGGGTGTGGAAGCAAATTTACGGCATGCAGCTGCTGTAGCTCACACCACACCCAACAGCCAAGCAGGAAACCATACTACGTGCTTGCAGGTGCATGCAGCACCCTGCCAGAAGGTAACCAGATACGACCAGCGTAGCTGACAAGACTATTGCAAGCATAGCAATGATGCATTCGGCCACTGTTGGCGGTTGCCACATGCAGGACGCACAGCCCAGCAAATGTTGCAGACACCAAGTCTCAAGCAGCAAGACCCCCCCCTCTCCCTTCTAACTACCTTGACAGCCTCGCTCCTGCTGCTGCTGCGCTTGGCCGTCATCAGGGCAGCATACTCCTCAGGCAGCCAGTCAGCAAAGCGGTTCAAAGCCAGCCTGAACCCTGGCTCTGTGCTGCCGCCATTGGCTGTGTTCCAGGCTGTCACCAGGCGCTGGTTGCTGGCGCGCACCGCCATGCGCTGCAGCTGCTGGGCTGCTGCGGCTGGCTGCGCTGCGCTGGCCAGGGGCGGGGCAGCGCTACCTGACATGGGGCAGAGACAAGGGCAAAGCTCTCATGTGAGGGCACACGCACAAGCACGCGCCAAGGCAGAACAACTGTGCCGCGGGTGCATGGTTGTGCGCACCTGCAGCCAGGCATGCGCATTGTGTGTGGTGCAGCGCACAGCTGTTCACATGCGGCACATCAGCGACTGGCACAGGCAGGCGCACAGGCAGGCGCATCTGACGGCCTGCTGCTGCTGCTGCTGCTGCTGCGCCAGCACACAGCCCCATGCTGCCGTGAGCCCAGCCTCACCTGGCAGGTGCACCCAGGGCATGACTGCAAGGGTGCCCAGCAGGCCAGCAGCGCCATCATCCCTGCTGCCATGACCCAGCTGCTGCTGCTGCTGCTGCTGCTGCTGCTGCTGCTGCTGCTGCTGCTGCTGGGTCTGTTCCTCGCATTGCTGAGGGACAGCAAACACCTGGTCTGCGTTGGCAATGGGCCCTGGCACGAAGCTGTCAAAATCCACCAGGTACTCATCAAAGTGGCTGTAGCTGATGATGTTCACACCCATCATGTACAGCCTGGGCAGGGATAGGCAGAGGGGAGGGCAGCAGGAGGGCAGGCAGGGTGAGCTGTGGGGCGGCCGTGAGCAGGGTTGCCCAACATGGGCCTGTGCACAGGCAGCGCCTGCGTGCCTGCATGCGCCTGCAGGCGAGCCGTGCAAGGTCCCACCACATGCTGCTGTCCCTCTTTGCAACGTATCGTCCATTCACGCTTCGGCTGCTCCCCACCAGGGCAGCGTTGCTGCAGTGGCTGCCCAGCCCAGTCCCTCCAGCAGCAGCAGGTGGTGGCCGCGCTGCGACGTGCCAGCCACGAATGCACACTGCCGAGCTCACCTGACGGGCGTTCCCTCTGGTGTGGTGTAGAAGGTGTAGGTGCTGGTCTTGCCGCCCTGCCTGTCAAACATCTGCCAGATGTGCACAGGTGCGTTGCCGATCTCGGTGACGCCCCCGTACAGCCAGCCACTGATGTCAGGCAGCGGCTGGGTGGCAGACACAGCGGGGTTGGCGGTTGCATGCGCAATGTGTTGGGGCTTCCAGCAGGTGAGTATGTGCTTAGAGTTTGCAGAAAACAGATGAGGGCAGATGCAGCAGCAGCTGCAGGTAAGAGTGACCTGGCAAAAGTGACAGCTTGGCCTGGGATGCGAAGCAGCTCTGTCCCAGCACTGCCCAGAGCGCGCCTGTGTTGCTGCTGAATGCTGCTGCTTGAAGGTGGTGTATCACCAGGCCTGGGCTACGAGCAAGACCTTGTTTGATGTGGGCTGCCAACGTGGTGCTGTTTTATCACAACATGAGTTCAGCGCGAGCAAACTGTGCAGCACATCCTCCAGAGTCCTCACTAAAATACCAGCTACAGCCCTGGCCCCTAATCTTGCGTACTCACTGCACTGTCCAGCAACGCCTTCGACAAGCCACGGTGCCCTGTTACTGCTGCTGCTGCTGTTGTCGCTGCTGTGCCTCCTGCTGCTGTGGGCCCCACGTCATCCCTGATGGTGTCACACACCGTCACATTGATGCGCGGGTACAGCAGGTAGGAGGTGTCCTGCAGGCAAGGAGCAGCGACCAAGGATGAGGCAGATGCCGCAGACTGACATAGTCTCGTGGTGCTTGCTATTGGCTTCTATGCATCGCTGCCAGCTTGCCAGCCGTTTATCGCGCAATAGCAGAATCGCCTGGCCTACGCTGCGACCTAACAACGCCCAAAAATCAAGTGATTATGCAACACACCAGAAGCACGGCACCACAGCCAAGCACCGTTCGTGCGCACCTGTAGGGTGACTGTGCGGTCCATGCCGCCAAACACGTCCACGCGCATGCGCTGGCTGCCTGCGTCCACCCACATGTGCACAGGGAAGCTGAGGCCATGCGTCTGCACTGTGGACACATACGGCAGGCTGAAAGTGTAGCTGGCCTGCAGGAGGTGGCAGGGACACAAGAATGATCAGTCGGACAGCAGGCTGGAGGAGAGGGGGGCGCTGCCAGCAATGAGGTGCTCAGCATATTCTGTAACAGGAGAAAAAGGCAGACACGTAGGCAGCACCAGTGCATGCCATAGGATTTAGGCAACAAGTTTGCATGCTGGCTGACCTTGCTTCTACACCATATGCTGCTGGTGCCACAGCAGCTGCTGACAGAAATAAACCAGAGCGTGCAGCATCCTTTTGCCTTGGCAGCAACTACCCCTGCTTCTCATGCTTTTGCAATGTGCAAGGCAGCAACCACCAACTCAAGGTTTGCTCAAATAGTAGCACAACGCTGATGCCAGAGCACCTGGCACTATGGCACCGGCGAATTTGCATTAGGATCATCAACAAGGCGTTGCATGCAAGCCAGCGACTGTGTGCGTGACGCCAAATACCTCGAAGTTCAGGCCAGACAGGTGGTGAAGGAGACGCGCCAGAGATAGCAGGGCCGTCCTTAATCACTTGAGAACTAGAACTTTGAGCACAATCCACGGCAGATATCAGCAGGCTGCACAGCAGCACCACTCCTACGTGGCCCCTCACCATGCTGCCCTGGAGTTGTCTGGCTGAACAGCACGGACGGTCTCGAGGCACTTAAGACGGGCACATGCGACAGACAGGAACTGCGATCTTGCGAACCGCAGCCAGCAATCAAACGCAAGGGTACCTGGGAGTACTAGGGCTTTTGCCTGGGACCTGCAACCTGATGCGATACAAATTTCTCGACATGCTGTCAAGACAGCTATAATTTATGTTAAAGTGATCATTGGTGCATTCATATTTTACCAAGAGGGTGACAGAGGCTCGCCAGTTTGCGAGCCATGAAGCCGCATCATGTGCCGTTGCTCATATGACTCTGATCAGAGTCAGACAGGCTGGCAGCCACTGCAGGATCTGCAGACACAGAGGAAGCATCTCATCAAGTTACCGGTGAACGGCCTCAAAAAACACTCATATCACTCCACTGTTAAGCCGGCAGTGCTTCTGTTGCAGCCGCAGCACAAACAACTGATGATTGGTAACATCACCCTTCCATGGGCCCATCCCCCGCAGCACCCTGTACAGCACACCACGCTGATGTGCCATCATGGCACACATGGCATGTGGCCGGTTCAAAGAATGAAGTAGAAGGGGTTGGGCAGCTTGTAGGCCTGCACCTCGCTGCCCGCCTCTATGCCCGGTCCGTTGATGTCACTGAACTGGTCACCCAGCAATGCAGCCAACACGTAGCGCCCACCAGCCAGCAGCTGCGCGCGGGCCCAGGGCTTGTACACCGACGCAAGCCGTGTGTCATTGGCGGGCCGCATCAGCAGCGCGTCGTAGCAGCATGGCACATATGCGCTGCTGCTGCTACTATGTTTGCTGCAAAGCGCGCCATAACCTGCGCGTTGCAGGTTGGCCATGGTACTGTTGCGTGACGCCTCGTGCCTGCCCGTCACAAGTGCAATGGAATAGCCATGACTGCAGGGAGCAGTGGCAGTTGGGAGGAGCAGCAAACAAGTCAGAGCATGGTGTGGCTCCGACCCAGGAAACACATGACTCAGGCTAGGCTAGCAGCTATCAACCAAATACCACCCATCCATGTTACTGATCAGGCATGGCATACAGCAAGACAATTCATTGATCAAGCGTAAGAACAGGCCTCATCTGCTGTGATTGCCAAGGCCATGCGCTGCTGAGCAGGTGGGCGCATGGACGGGTACCCGCCACAGCTGCTGCTAGCCTGCCCCTACCTGCAGAGTGCTGTGTAGAGGGCCAGCATGGGCTGCAGGGGCTCCGCCTGTGCTGCTGCCACCCACTGCTCCCAGGGCCACGCCTCAGGGTCCAGGATCTGGGGCATGTTGGAGAGCAGCGTCTCGTCAATGTCAAAAACAACCAGAGGACGCGCCTCGCCCTGCTGTTGTAGTTGCTGCTGGCTGGCGGCAGTCAAGGTAACTGAAGTGGCTGCTGCCGCTGCCATTGTCAGCCGGCCTGGTTGGTCCCTTCAGCATCCAATTGCCTTGGGCCCCCCAGTTGCCCACTGCTGCTGACACGCTCCCTGCTGCTGCTGCTGCTCTCTGCTGCTCCTCTTGCAGCAGTCAGCAGGCTACGCGACAGCAACTGCAGCTGCTCAGCAGGGCGTTGGCTCAAATGACTGCTGCTGCTGGTGCCGCCGCTGCTGCCGCCGCCATTGCTACCTGGCACTGCTGGAGAGGCAATGCCTAACTTCTGCATGGCAGCCCCTGCCGCCAGCTCAACCTCACGCCAGTAAGGGCCATGCGCGTACGTGCGCAGCTGCGCTGTGCAGTGCTCAGACATGATGGGCTGCAGGCTGCCGCCAGCAGCCACAGGGCCACCACCTAGCGCGTGCACACACTCAGGTGCAATGTGCATGTTGCTACCCTGCAGGCTGTGCAGCTGCACGGTCAGCACGATCACCCAGCACAGCAATGCCAACAGGCACACGCCTCCCACTGCTTCTGTAATCAGGCGTGCAGTGATGGTGCTGTGTGACGGCGCTTCCCTGCGTCGCCAAATTCCGTAGCCTGAAAGGCCCTCCATTTCCTCTTCCAGCGGCTCACGGGCTTGCATGCTGTGCTGCTGCGGTTGCAACAGGTTGACAGCAGCACAGACAACCCTAACTGCTGCGCCGGCCAGCTGTGCAGAGTTTATACCCGTGTTTTTCGGAGTGTTAATGTATTCTGCTGTATTCAGGATCGCAGCAATCAGGGAAGCGTGGATGCAGCAACGATCTGGCAGACTGATGCAAGGAAAGATAGCAGCTGCACCTCATCAAGTTGCTGTGCCAGAGTTGTCCACACCTGCCTGCTTCGCAGTTTAATTCCGTTCTGCTCGCTGCCGTTTTCATAACGCGGTGTGTCACTGTGCCCCGGCGACACAGCTGGGTACTCTGTACCCTTCAAGGCTTGTACTGGAACGAAAAATCAGTGCTCGTTCTGTCTGCCGTACCGCTGCAGTTGAGCACCTGAGTATTTCACATGCATTTAGGACACGCAACACTGGCAAAGTTCATGCTTGCAGCAGCAACATGACAACAGCTACCAGGCGTCAGATGCACCTGCTTCCATTGACGAACCATCAAGTTCCGCAAAGATTTACGGCCTCCGTAGCGACAGGTGCAGCTGGTGCCATACACCAGCACGCTCCCTTGAGGAGCAGCCAGCCTTTGCCAGCAACCACCAGCAGCAGCAGCAGCAGCAGCAGCAGGCTGTCAGTGATAGTGCAAGCCACCATGGGCTCCCCTGACGGCAGCAAGTACCCGCCTGGGGTGCAGGATGTGGGCTTCAGCCTGCTGAGGGGTGAGGCCAGGGCTGGCCAGCCTGCACTGCTGCACACTAGGGCCAGCCTGCACTGCTGCACACAGCAGTGAATGAAGCCACTAGGCTAGCCAAGTGATCTGCTCGCGAGGACAGGCGTGCAACCTACCCATGCCACTGGTGTCACTTCAGCGAGGGACAGACAAGCAGTGCTGCTGCTGTTGCCTGCTGGCTTCAGCTGCGCCTTGGGCAGGCCAGACTGTGCCTGTCCAGCGCATGCCGGGCTGAGACAGCGATACTGCATGCCCTGACATGCAGTTGGCTGCAGCTGACGCGTCACCCAGTGCAGCACAGTCAAGCACAGCCTTGTCTTATTGTGCCTTGCCAATGCTCACACGCTACTCCATGCTGCCAGCCCCCAAGCTCATCCTGACAGCTGCTGAGCGGACCCGGCTTGATGAGTCGCCAGATGCTGCCTTCTACGCATCACCACGCACCATGCAGCACGCTGGGCCGCAGTTCATCGCAGCACTCACGGGTGAGGGCGGCCCACTAGCTGCATTGCCACGGTGCTTGAAGGCGTAGCATAGCAGCTGGGTCTGGGCCAGTGCTTGCTTGCCTTCGCACTACGTGGGTTCATGGCTGGCTGCATGCATGGATGGGATGAGATGTACGGCTATGAGACGGCATGTTTGGATATGCGTGTGTGCACAGCTGTGTGCTGTTTGTTGCCTCGGCGGCTGCCATCCAGCGAACACTTACTCAGTGCATCAGGGCGCATTGCTGTGATCAGCAGCATAATGGTACAGGCATGCATGTGTTCTGAAGCACTGCTGGCTCACGCAGCCGGCCCTGCTTCACTCAAACTTGCTCTGCTGCTGCGATGGCAGGCATTTACCGCAGCCTGCTGCCTCCGGGTTCGGCCGTGCTGGAGCTGTGTGCCTCCTGCCACAGCCACCTGCCAGCCGGCCTGGCCCTGGCCAAGCTGGTGGGCCAGGGCATGAATGCACAGGAGCTGTCAGGCAACAGCGACCTCAGCCAGTGGTGGGTGCAGGTGAGGGGCGGGCTGAGCCAGTGGTGGGTGCAGGTGAGGGGCGGGCTGAGCCAGTGGTGGGTGCAGGTGAGGGGCGGGCTGAGCCAGTGGTGGGTGCAGGTGAGGGGCGGGCTGAGCCAGTGGTGGGTGCAGGTGAGGGGCGGGCTGAGGCGGGGGGCAGGGCGCGCCACCTGGTGGCGGCAGGAGGAGCGGCCGTGGCGCTGCGGGGTGTGCAGGCCAAGCATGGAGACAGGGATGCTGATGATTGCAGCGCAACGACCTGTACATGTAAAGCTACAGCGGCAATGTTCGACTGTGTTTGTGGTTATGTGCGTCTCGCTCGTGTCTGCCCGTGCAGTACCTGTTCAAACATGTTGATGCGTCAGGTTTCAGGGAGCTGCTGCAAGCCTGATTGCGCCTGCGCGTGCTGCTTATGGACGGCTGCAAGCAGCAACTGCTGTGCTCTCCACTAAACATATGGATGCGGTTCCTCATCACCTGCTGCGTGTGCTGTTTCTTGGCCTCTGTGGTACCTGCTGCTGTTCTTCCTGTCCAGCAGCAGTGTGTCTCTATGACTCTCTCTGCTTCTTGTGCAGGACCTGAATGCTCAGCCACTGCTGCTGGAGCAGGTTGATGGCAGCTACGATGCTGTGCTGTGCGTTAACGGGCTGCAGTATCTCACACAGCTGGAACTGGTGTTGACAGAGGTGCGCCAGCAGCAGGCCAGCTCACTGGGACAGCACCCGCAGCAGCAATGTTTGTCTTGGTCACTCTGCTGCTTGGTGTGCATGCTTTGCCACTCCCCTGCTGTAAACACTGCAGCCGTGTAGTACGCAGGGTTGCGTCCCTGTACGACAGCCTGATACTAATCATGACAATCATTCCTTATAAGCCATACCTTGCGGCATCGGCAATGCGGCTCGACCCCAGGGTGGGGCATATGCATGCACGACAGCACGACGCACCGTGACCAGCGCTAGCACCTTCCAGGCAGTGCATGAGACTGGTTGCAGAGCCTGTTTCAATTCCAGAGTCGCAATCTGCATGGATGCTACGCAGCAGGCCGCCTTTGAGCGGCTCTGCTACCATCTGTCATGCAATGTGCTGGACAGGTGAGACCCACCAGCAGCAGCAGCCGACACAGGCCTAGGCTATCACATGCTGCCAGTTGCAGCGCTGGTCACTTCGCCTCAGGCCCTGCATGCTCTCTGCAGGCGTGGCGTGTGCTGCGCCCCGGCGGCTTCCTGCTGGTGGCGTATGGGGCCCACTTCTTCCCCGAGAAGGCGCTGGCTGGGTGGAGCACGCGCGACATGGACGAGCGCGCAGCACTGCTGACTAGGTGGGGTGAGCCGTGTGAGCGTGCAGCTGCAGCCTGAGCCAGCGCATGTGCATGCCCGGCATGAGCCTCATGGACAGCGGCAGCTGCAACTATAAGGCACCGCAGTGGTTGCTGCGCACGCCTAACACTCTCAGGCTGGCAACAGGCAGGGCACAATAGCAGTCCGACCAGTTTTGTAGCACGCCGCTGCTCACTGCTTGCCTGCTGCTGCTGCTGCTGCTGCTGCTGCTGCTACTGCTGCTGCTATTTTCTGCTGCTGCTGCTGCAGTGTGCTTCAAGCCAATGGCTTTGATCAGGTTCAGGTGCTGGACGGCATAAGTGCAGCACAGGAGGCAGCAGCAGCAGCAGCAACAGCAGGACCAAGCATCAGTAGCAATGAGCCTGGCAGCCATCTGCAGGGCACAGCAGCACAAGAGGCAGCAGTTGCGGCAACCGCCGCAGCAGTGGGACATTCACCTGATGAAATCCGCGTTGTAATTGCAGGCAAGCCCTGCCTGCAGGCGTTGAACACGGCTCCCGCCGCATTGCCCACGGGTGCTGGTGCGCCTGCGGGGGAGCCGGGTGCGGGTGGCGGCATGCGCCCCGACAATGCTGCGCAGTGGTTCACCAAGCCTGGCCTGGCCGGGCTGGCTGAGTCAAGCACAGCAGGCAAGGGTGGGGTTACTTCTGCTGATGACGCTGACAGTGATCAGCGGCAGAAACAGCAGCAGGTGGATGTGTCTGGCGCTTTCTCGGACGAGCGCCTGCTGCAGCAGTGGGTGGCGCCGTATGAGGTGCTGGTGGGTGATGCTGTGGAGCTGGGCATCCCCCGTTCAGTGATACCGCAGCTGGGCCCTCAGCCGTCTCCTGCTGACGTGCAGGCTGCTGTGGGCCACCTGCAGGCCATGGTGGCTTCCTTCCTCAGCTCCGGCCTGTGAGGCACTGCCCCGACGCGCTGTGATGATGACGCGGCACGGCAAGGGGACTGCAGCATCATGCAGCATGATGATGTGTGCATTGGTGGCCGGAGACTTTCTGCGAAGGGTTGTGTGCGCATGTGTGGCGTGGCGGCGCCACCAAATAATGATATTAATCAGAGAGAGAGCAATTAGATGTAATAATAATGATAATAATATTCATGCGGCGCCAATGAATGTTGCAATCTTCCCTTTTGATGAGCTTGAGTTGACGAAACCATTGAGTTGATGTCCAGATTATGTGCACAACACGGCTGGCTTAAACAAGATGCACCTGGCATCTTTGATGCGTTTTCGTCTGGGGGCGCATGACTTGCGCGTGGCTACTGGTCGGTGGGAGAGGGCTGATAACTCTCTGCTACCCAGGCAACAGCGACTGTGCTCTCGGTGCGGTGCTGGCCACGTTGAGGATGAGTTCCACTTTGTGTTTGAATGTGACGCATATCAGGCTGTTCGTGATCGCTTCTGGCGGCTATTTGCTGATTTTGGAGGGTGCCAGAGCCCAGCTGTGAGCCCTCTTGGACGGTGTCTGGCTGACTTTATGCAGCAGAGGCAGAGTAGTGTTGCTGCTTTTATCTATTATTGTCTCCTGGTTAGAAATGATCCGGCTATGGCGCTTGCTGTGCTCCCCAGTGACACTAGTGCCTCAGAGATAGAATCCTCAGAACTTGTTGAGGCCTCGGATTAGTTGGTTTGATTGGTACTCCTTGGCTGTTGTGGGACCCCATGAGCCTTGTTTGGCTCCTTAGTGGGTGGGCCTGTGGCCCTACTTTGGTATTTGGTATATGGTATTTGGCAATGACGGGAGGCCCCTCCATTGCTGTAAACTATTGCCCAACAAAGTGCCTGTATGTGTGTGGTCTCCTGTTGCCATACTGTGACAGCCGCGCACTGCCTGGCAGGCAGGGGGGGGGGGCAGGCTGGTGACATGATGACTGTCACATGATGGTGTAATGGCGACGACCACCGGTGACCATGTGAATAACATGCTGCATTTGCTACATTCATCATCATCATCATATTACCCATTCAAGCCACAGCATCAGCGCCATCGGCCCCGTGCCCCACCGGGGCGGAAAGAGGAGGGAGCACTGCTCCAGAATGTTTGCATGCATTGCGCACATCCCAAGACTTGACAAGAAAAGCAGCAACACACGATGACACCACCGACATCTTCCAGAACTGCCCCAAACATCATCAGATACAAAAGGCAACACCTTGATTGACGAATCAGCCATGGACAAAACGCTGCGCAACTTTTCAGCGCAACCAGGCAGGGATCTGATCTCAGCAAACATACTATCCCTTTGAGCAGAAGTAGCAGGGCAATCAAACATGAAGTGTGACAAAGACTCAACTTCTGCACCACAACAAGGACATCCTGAAGTGGAGTTAGCGCTGCGACCCCCAAACTGACTAGTACGCTCATGTACACACAGACAACCCATACGAACACGCAAAAGCAATTCAATACCACTGAACGCAAGTACGGCCTAGGCCTCCTGAAATCCATAGCATCAACATGAGTGGGATGCACATGAGCCACATACCGACTCAGAGTGGAGTGTTCCAACGTTTCACATGCAATCCTTTCAGCATGTAGTGTCCTGACCTGCTTGTTGACATGGCTCTTGCACGCACTGGCTCTGCCTTCCGCGGTCACAACATTCACACCATACTTGCACAGCAGGCTCTGCACATACTTGTGCCACGGTGTCACCGCCACAGCACCACTAGAACGCCTCCATTCAGCTGTAAACACTTGATTTGGCAGCCGAACACCCTGCATACGCTGAATCCTGTAGTAGTACTCCAAAGCCCTCTGATGAAGCCACATATGCAATGGTTTCACACCCCATTCTGCCAAGAGAGCTGAAGAGCATGGGCGCTCCTTGCCACAGCGCATTGCGCAGTTGATGATGTCTGTCTGCACTTTGTCAATCAGCTGCAGCAATTTGCTACATTGTGCTTTGCAGAGAGTGTATCCTGCATGCCTTCATGATCAGGTCATGACCTGATCAGGGTCTGGTCAAATAGGCAACAACATGGCATCTCACACTTCAGTTGCCACAAAGAAGTGCGAAATGTCATGTTGTGCAGTGAATGTAGTAAGGTCAAACTTGCACATTTGATTACACATTTTGCAGTCAATTCAATGGCATACCTGGGGCCGTTATTTCGCCGTGTCGCCTTGTTATATGGTATCTACCTGGCCTGACATATCCCTTATCATTATTGATAATCACGTATCGCCTGAGGTAAACACGTATCACTCAAGTGTGGCATGAATGTGCTCCAGGCCACGAGATATACCGTACTGCTACGCGTGTTTCGGGGGAAAAAATGTTTTTGGAGGCCAAATCAGAAAACTTGAATGAGTAATAAAATAAGATATTCGGGGCACCCGAACTGGTGGGAAAATACTGCTCGCCCCCAAAACCTCAAGGTTGCATTGTGCATAGCTCTAACTTGTCCCAGGCACTGTGTAAGGCTCTGCGTAGAGGATGTGGCTATCCCGTGCAAGAAAAAGCCACATAAAGTTTTTGGCGTAAACTAGAAAACTAAAAAGCGGGTTTCGGGAAAAAAGGTGTCGCAAAGGTAGTCGACTAGAAATGACGGGTGAGCCGATTCTAGAGTAGAGGGTATGCTAGAAAACTGAAAAAACTAGAAATGTCAGCATTTTGTAGCACGAACCAAACTTTCTGTTGTCTCAAACCCCTGCGGCAC
Organism: Scenedesmus sp. NREL 46B-D3; assembly: GCA_014080715.1. NCBI lineage: Eukaryota > Viridiplantae > Chlorophyta > Chlorophyceae > Sphaeropleales > Scenedesmaceae > Scenedesmus > Scenedesmus sp. NREL 46B-D3. Next base: position 221,566 of record JACERP010000131.1, on the reverse strand, counting down.
GTGCAAATATGAGACCAAGGTTCCGTCAAACAGAGGCTGCGCAGCAGCGCGCCTGCTGGATCTGAAACTATAACTGTTGGTATGAAATTCACTGTCCTGCACCTGTCTTTTGTTCCTGCGGCTTTTCCCGTGTACAGCTGCTATCGGTGCCTCGGCATCCCGACTTTCCTGTCACGCATGCACAATCATAACAAACACCTTAGACGAGTACTGTTAGGCAAGGTTTTATTGTTTGCAAACGTCATACTGGGTGCTATGCAGCAGCAGCAACAGCAGCTTCTGCTGGACACCAGTAGGGCCTTGAGGCCTTTCAAGCGCTTGGCAGTTTGGGGCTCATGGTGCAGCAGCAACCATCAAACCGGCGTGCAAAAGCATTGAACGGCCTGCTGTGAGTGCCTCGCGCTTTGGGCTTGAAGTACTCATCACAGGTGCGGCAGCTGCGCAGTGGAGCAGCTGCAGCTCCAACTTGGAGCAGGGGCAGTGGAGCTGGGGCTGTTCTGTGCCCATTGGCATCCAGTGCTAGCCAGGACCAGCAGCATGCGCAGGCTGCTGTGGAGTGGTAGGTGGCCGAGCAGCCGTGCATTATGTGTGGTTCTGCTGTCGTTGTCCCTGTTTTGTGTGGGCAAACCTTGGTCATCGGTGCGTATTAAGGGTGAAGAAGTTCAGGCAAGGCGTTTTGAAGTGCAAGCCCCGACAGCGGCCAACTTGACACGTTGAACGTGCCAACCACGCACCAAGGAGTGGGACTTCCTCCAAGCACGGCAGCAGGAGGGCAACAGCGGGTTGCATGATGCCTCAGCCGCACTGGTGTGGCATAGCATTGTTCGGCTCCAACCGCCAACCACAGCATCAGACCTTTCAGCGGTGCATGCGCCTATGTTGCAAGGTGTATCTGGTGTGCGTCCACTGTCTTGTCATGCCTGATTGCATGCAGCTGCTTTGTGTCTCTGCTTCACCTCACAACACACTTTGTGCTGCTGACTGCATGCCTGTTGACTGCACAGGCGTCCACCCTGGCACCACCAACAGCAGCATCAGCAGGGCAGAAACGCTGGGTGTGTAGGAGGACATCCTTCATGAGTGGGGCAGTGGCTTTGACCCCATCAATGCAGCCACAGCTGTTCATAAGCAGCTCGTCAGATAGTGGGGCATCAGCAGCAGCCAGCAGTAAGTCTCTTTTCACAGGCTGGCAGGCACTTGGACAGGCTGCTGCCTGCAGCTGGGTCTCAAGCCCTTGCAAACGTCGCACAGCATTGGTGTGATTGTCAAAGCCAGCACCAGGGGTAGCACCAGCTATCAACCAAGCCTTTGCACGTCAGCATGGCACAACGTGTTGACCACTGGGACCCGCAAGCTACCGCCAACAGCTTGTAGGCATGTGCCAGGTGCCTTGGTGTGTGTTGCAATACAATACAATACAATACAGTAGTACAGGACTGAACCTGCCTCAGGCACTAGCCCAGCGAGCCGTTGTTCCGCTCATGAGGGTTTCTTGTAATTGCACCAATTTTTCTCCCGCATTTGCGGCCGAGTATTTGCAGCCGCACCCATGGGCTGGCCAGCTGGCTCCCAAGCGGGCAGCACGGGCATGCAAGCTGCTGCGTTTGAAGCAGCAGCCGCTGATGACAGCGATGTTGTAGCCCACTACACATGAGTGCAGCAGCAGGCCAGATCGGACATGTCTGCCTTGCACTCGTGCGGCCGCATGACGGCAGGAGGTGTTGCTGTCGTGGATGTACACCAGCTGGCAGGAGGTGTTGAAGCCCTGGTGGCCAGCAGGGCGGCAGCGACTGGGAGAGCAGGTGAAGCAGACTAGGGGTGCTGTGGAGGTTACACAGCTGGCTGCTGCAGCTGGTTGATTAGAACTGGATGATTGGCTGCTGCGCTGAATGGTTGATTGAGGGATGCTGTGGAGCTTGTACATCTGGCTGCTACAGCTGCATAGTCAGGGGCTGGCAGGGCTGCTGAGTAAAAGCAACAGCCGGCAGAGGGACAAGCAGCAGCAAATGCATACTTTGCACAGCAACAGCAGGAGCAGGCCGGCGCGTCACATTGAAAGTGTGTGCATTGTGTGAGTCTGTTGTATACCTGCCTTCATGCAATTCAAAGCGTACACATTCTTTGCATGGGGTGTGTAGGGAGGTGCAGAGACCTGCCTTTGCGGATGTTTCGAACCACAACCAATGCTGGCGTGATGATGCCTGTGCATGCTAGTGCCATGTGCAGCCGCTGCATTGTGTAGCATGGCATTGTGCATCAGGCACTGCAGGCATGACCATGAGCATGGTAGTGTCGACCTTCATCTGCTTCAGCAGTTGTGTGTCCCACGGCTGCTAGTGTGGTTAACCACACTGCAACGCTGCAGGTATGTGTTCTCCTTGGCTGGTATTCTATGTTCTCCTTGCGCTGCTGGTCAATCAAGTCCCAGGTGGTCGCTGCCGCCTGCGCCTTGTTGTTTTGATGAGATGGGTTGTGAATGCCATCGTTTGCTACGCTTGTCACGCCGCACGAACATGCAGTTGCAACCACCTTTAATTCTTCTGTTGTCATGACATGTGCCTTCAAGGCTTGCTCAGTCTGATGTCCAAGCAGAGCGCTGAGGCCAGATGTTCTGTGATGTTCTACTGTTAAAACTCAGAAGTTTCATGGTAGATAGCATTGGCAGCTGAGCATGCCAAAGGTGGTGCCACACCAAGTGCCTGCAGGCAGCTGCTAGCCAGCACTACAAGTTGACTCACGTTTGCGTGGTCCTTGAACTCCTTTGGAATGCTAAGATTGTGAAGAGCGGTGTAGAATTTCTCACAAAAACTTCCTTGCGAACAATAATGTGCAATCACAAGGACGGCAGCTTGCCGCCTTGAAGAGCAAAACAAGTGCAAGTATCAAGTTTGTGCTGCAGCCGGTGTTGTCTTACAGCGCGCGTAGCGCCAGATGTTGCGCTAAGTCTAATGCATTACACAGCGTTTGACGCAAGGCTAGCTACGCTAGCTGCAAGATCAGCAGCAGCAGCAGTACAGCAAACCCCCAGCGCCGACATAGATCAATATTACATAGTGCAGCTGTATTTAGCAACACAATCATTTAAATGCATTCTTCTAATTACTGATTCAGTTCTATTGGTCGGTTACGCACTACTCGATAGTGACAATACTGCTGCAGCACTTAAGCCTCTGCGAGCTCGTGCTTCCCCTGTTTCACGACAGATACTACACACAACAACAAAAGACCAAAGAATTTTTACTTTGAACCAACCACAACATGTTTTCTTGGCTTTCTTTTCCGTGCACGGCAAAGCAGCAGTTTGGCCCTGCGGCCAGAGCTGCCTGCACATTCTCTGGGACTGGCTATCTGTACTCTTCAATCATTTTTCGCGTCCTCGCCCTGGGCCTGGGCTTGTTCATCCTCGCTGCTGTCCGTTACGGCAGTCCCCGCCATGCCACGGCATGGCCTCGTGAGCCCACCTCACTATCCCTGCACAACGCATGGATGATTGCTGCCATCATTGTAGCGTGTTGCAGTGTTGTGGTGACAGCGGCGAAGGCGTTTGACTTGATACCGGACAACCGGGCCTCGCTTCAGGACAGCTGCAGCAGGTGCGGGCCATGGCAGCCTGCAGCGATGCATAGCCTCATTTGATGGCATACAAGCAGCCACAGCCGGTTATGTGGCACCGAGTTGAAGCATTTTGGTTTGTTCAGCTGCAGCATCCATGTCTGCTATGCTGCTCAATCGTTTGCAAAGCGCATGTGCATGAACAAGCAGTACAACAAAACCACCCAAATGCAAGCAGACAACACCACCACCTGGTGCAGCTATACAACAGCACCGCATACACACATAAAAACTTTCGTGATAGCAGACTTCCAGCTCAACTGACTCACAATTGCGCCTCTGCTGCTGTTACTTGGCCGTTGTCAAATTGTTGCTGCCCTGCAGCATGCCTGACAGTGTCGTCATCACAATTAAGCCTGCCACCTTCCAAGACGGCTTGACCAATGACCTCACCACCAAAGGTAGCAGCACAAGCATCGCAACACCTTCATCACCAGCGCCTGCCAGCAGCAGCGGCTTCCTGCGTAGCAAGCCGCCACTGAACAGCACCGACTGTGGATCAGACGTGAGCCCCAGCAGAGACAACCGCCGGCAGGCAGCATATGCAGCGTATGCACGGTATGCAGCGCTGAAGCCGCATACACCGTACAAGTTTGGGCTGCTGGGACCGGAGTATGAGATTGACCCTGGCATGTGGCAGGCACGGGCGCAGGACATGCAGCAGCAGGCAGCAAAGGCAGCACAGGAGAATGCAGCCCTGCTCGCACACTGCCACCAGCTCACTTCACAGCTCAGCAGGCTGCAGGGGCTGCAGTTGGACAACAAGAAGCTGCTGGCCAGGAACGAGCAGCTGCTAGGCAACTGCAACCTGCTGCGTGAGCAGCTGGGCAGGCATGATGAACTGCTCAGCCTGCAGCGTTTGAAGCAGCAGCAGCGGCTGGGGCACAACTCAACCACGGCAACCGCTGGGTGCAAGGTGCAGCAGCAGCAGCAGCAGCAGCAACAGTAGCAGCATGAGCTGCATGCCCTCAGGGTGGCAGCTGCTGCCAGTTGCCCTCGTTTCCATTGCTGCTGCCAAGCTGATCAAGCAGCAGGTGGTAGCTGTGCTTGGCTGCGGCGAGCGCGGTGTTGGGCTGGCTGTGCACTGCTGTACATGCTTGGATATGACCACAGCAGCAACTGGCTGTCTGTGTGTAGAAGGATGTGGATGGTGGTGTTCACAGCCAAAAGATTCAGAAGTGTAACAGCAGCAGGTGGTAGCTGTGCTTGGCTGCGGCGAGCGCGGTGTTGGGCTGGCTGTGCACTGCTGTACATGCTTGGATATGGCCACAGCAGCAACTGGCTGTCTGTGTGTAGAAGGATGTGGATGGTGGTGTTCACAGCCAAAAGATTCAGAAGTGTAACAGCAGCAGGTGGTAGCTGTGCTTGGCTGCGGCGAGCGCGGTGTTGGGCTGGCTGTGCACTGCTGTACATGCTTGGATATGGCCACAGCAGCAACTGGCTGTCTGTGTGTAGAAGGATGTGGCTGGTGGTGTTCACAGCCAAAACATTCAGAAGTGTAACAGCAGCAGGTGGCCCATGGTAGCTGTGCTTGGCTGCGGCGAGCGCGGTGTTGGGCTGGCTGTGAACTGCTGTACATGCTTGGATATGGCCACAGCAGCAACTGGCTGTCTGTGTTAGGAGGATGTGGCTGGTGGTGTTACAGCCAAAAGATTCAGAAGTGTAACAGCAGCAGGTGGTAGCTGTGCTTGGCTGCGGCGAGCGCGGTGTTGGGCTGGCTGTGCACTGCTGTACATGCTTGGATATGGCCACAGCAGCAACTGGCTGTCTGTGTGTAGAAGGATGTGGCTGGTGGTGTTCACAGCCAAAAGATTCAGAAGTGTAACAGCAGCAGGTGGTAGCTGTGCTTGGCTGCGGCGAGCGCGGTGTTGGGCTGGCTGTGCACTGTTGTACATGCTTGGATATGGCCACAGCAGCAACTGGCTGTCTGTGTGTAGAAGGATGTGGTGGTGGTGTTCACAGCCAAAAGATTCAGAAGTGTAACAGCAGCAGGTGGTAGCTGTGCTTGGCTGCGGCGAGCGCGGTGTTGGGCTGGCTGTGCACTGCTGTACATGCTTGGATATGGCCACAGCAGCAACTGGCTGTCTGTGTGTAGAAGGATGTGGCTGGTGGTGTTCACAGAAAAAGATTCAGAAGTGTAACAGCAGCAGGTGGTAGCTGTGCTTGGCTGCGGCGAGCGCGGTGTTGGGCTGGCTGTGCACTGCTGTACATGCTTGGATATGGCCACAGCAGCAACTGGCTGTCTGTGTGTAGAAGGATGTGGATGGTGGTGTTCACAGCCAAAACATTCAGAAGTGTAACAGCAGCAGGTGGTAGCTGTGCTTGGCTGCGGCGAGCGCGGTGTTGGGCTGGCTGTGCACTGCTGTACATGCTTGGATATGGCCACAGCAGCAACTGGCTGTCTGTGTGTAGAAGGATGTGGCTGGTGGTGTTCACAGCCAAAAGATACAGAAGTGAACAGCAGCAGGTGGTAGCTGTGCTTGGCTGCGGCGAGCGCGGTGTTGGGCTGGCTGTGACTGCTGTACATGCTTGGATATGGCCACAGCAGCAACTGGCTGTCTGTGTGTAGAAGGATGTGGATGGTGGTGTTCACAGCCAAAACATTCAGAAGTGTAACAGCAGCAGGTGGTAGCTGTGCTTGGCTGCGGCGACCGCGGTGTTGGGCTGGCTGTGCACTGCTGTACATGCTTGGATATGGCCACAGCAGCAACTGGCTGTCTGTGTGTAGAAGGATGTGGCTGGTGGTGTTCACAGTCCAAAAGATACAGAAGTGTTACAGCAGCAGGTGGTAGCTGTGCTTGGCTGCGGCGAGCGCGGTTTTGGGCTGGCTGTGCACTGCTGTACATGCTTGGATATGGCCACAGCAGCAACTGGCTGTCTGTGTGTAGAAGGATGTGGATGGTGGTGTTCACAGTCAAAAGATTCAGAAGTGTAACAGCAGCAGGTGGTAGCTGTGCTTGGCTGCGGCGAGCGCGGTTTGGGCTGGCTGTGCACTGCTGTACATGCTTGGATATGGCCACAGCAGCAACTGGCTGTCTGTGTGTAGAAGGATGTGGCTGGTGGTGTTCACAGCCAAAAGATTCAGAAGTGTAACAGCAGCAGGTGGTAGCTGTGCTTGGCTGCGGCGAGCGCGGTGTTGGGCTGGCTGTGCACTGCTGTACATGCTTGGATGTGGCCACAGCAGCAACTGGCTGTCTGTGTGTAGAAGGATGTGGATGGTGGTGTTCACAGCCAAAACATTCAGAAGTGTAACAGCAGCAGGTGGCCACCATGGTAGCTGTGCTTGGCTGCGGCGAGCGCGGTGTTGGGCTGGCTGTGCACTGCTGTACATGCCTGGATGTGGCCACAGCAGCAACTGGCTGTCTGTTTGTAGAAGGATGTGGCTGGTGGTGTTCACAGCCAAAGGATACAGAAGTGTTACCGAATTACCGAATTACCGAAGTAGGGCCACTGGCCCACCCGCAAAGGAGCCAAACAAGGCTCATGGGGTCCACAAAACTCAAAAGAAGACCATCAACCGAAAGAAACCGCAACCTCAACAAGCTCAGAGGGCTCAGAACTCAGAAAATCAGTAACTTCAAAAGCATACTAGTAAGGGCATTACTGGGAAGCAACAAATGTTTCAACTCTGGATCGCTACGTACCAGTAAGCAACTGTGGATGAAAGCAGCAACCCTACTCTGTCTTTGCCGCATAAAGTCTGCCAGACATTGCCCGCGCGGGTTTGCTAAGGCATCTGGGTTCTGCCAACCACCAAACTCATCAAGCAGACACCAAAAACGCTCCCGGACTAGCTCGTAAGCATCACACTCAAATACCACCTGGAACTCATCCTCAACCTGGCCAGCAGCGCATCGGGTGCAAAGCCGCTGATGTTACAGCAGCAGGTGGTACCTGTGCTTCGCTGCAGCGAGCGCGATGTTGGGCTGGCTGTGCACTGCTATGCATGCTTGAGTACGGCCACAGCAGCAACTGGCAGTCTGTGTGTAGAAGGATCATCATCATCATATTACCCATTCAAGCCATAGCATCAGCGCCGTCGGCCCCGCGCCCCACTGGGGCGGAAAGAGGAGGGAGCACTGCTCCAGAATGTTTGCATGCATTGCGCACATCCCAAGACTTGACAAGAAAAACAGCAACACCGATGACACCACCGACATCTTCCAGAACTGCCCCAAACATCATCAGATACAAAAGGCAACACCTTGATTGAAGAATCAGCCATGGACAAAACGCTGCGCAACTTTTCAGCGCAACCAGGCAGGGATCTGATCTCAGCAAACATACTATCCCTCTGAGCAGAAGTAGCAGGGCAATCAAACATGAAGTGTGACAAAGACTCAACTTCTGCACCACAACAAGGACATCCTGAAGTGGAGTTAGCTCTGCGACCCCCAAACTGACTAGTACGCTCATGTACACACAGACAACCCATACGAACACGCAAAAGCAATTCAATACCACGTGGAATTGCCACTGAACGCAAGTACGGCCTAGGCCTCCTGAAACCCATAGCATCAACATGAGTGGGATGCACATGAGCCACATACCGACTCAGAGTGGAGTGTTCCAACGTTTCACATGCAATCCTTTCGTTTCAACGTTTCACATGCAATCCTTTCACATGCAATCCTTTCAGCATGTAGTGTCCTGACCTGCTTGTTGACATGGCTCTTGCACGCACTGGCTCTGCCTTCCGCGGTCACAACATTCACACCATACTTGCACAGCAGGCTCTGCACATACTTGTGCCACGGTGTCACCGCCACAGCACCACTAGGACGCCTCCATTCAGCTGTAAACACTTGATTTGGCAGCCAAAGCACCACATCCAACCCATGTGACACGGTAGCCCTCTCAAAAGGTGACCACCACGATTTTGAACTGTACAAATTACAAGTTGTGTCAGAAAAAGGCTACACACATGCACACGGTAAAGCTGCTGTCCTTGCTGTGCTTTTATGCTAGCTTGCAGTGCTGGTACTTATTCTACATGCAGCTGCCCACTGGGCCCTCAACAGCGCAGGCCCCTGTGCTGGTGCACTGCACTTCCTGCTGGCCAGGCTGCACACAGCTGGCCGCAGCACTCAGCATCTGGCAGGGTCGCCCGTCCAGCAGCACCATGTTGAGGCCTGACAGGCCTGACAGCGGCTGCAGGCCTGCCGCACTCAGCCCCTCCTGCGTCACGCCTGCCACCTCCAATTGCTGCAGCCCTGGGCAGCAGCAGGCAAGGCTGCGCAGGTTACTCATACCAAGTGGCGGGGCTGCTGCACGTGTGCCTCCTCCTGCTGCGTCTGCTGCTCCATATGTACCCTTGCTATAACTGAGTGCCAGCTGCCGCAGGCACGGCAGCTGTCGCCCCGGAGGGAATATGTGTTGCCCAGCAGCAGCCGGCAAGCGGCCAGCATCCCTGAGCACCACTCTGCTCAGCTGCCTGCCGACAACAGTGCGGTGAGGTGCTGTGCGGCCACTGGCTGCTCAGCAGCGCCACGCCTGGGGTCCTGCCAGCTCTCCACATGCAAACAGCACAGCTGCTGCATCACTGGCAGCGCCTCCAGCAGCTGCTCAAGCTGCCGACTGCTGCAGCGCGCAACCTCCAGCTGCAGGTGTGTGAGCTGTGGCATGCCTGACAGCAGTGACGCCTGCACGCACGCAACGCGGCTCAGCCTCAGGCGCCACAGTGCTGTCAGTTGCGAAAAGCCACGCGTGCGATGGCAACTGTTCCCAAACGTGGTTGCTGGTGCGTCTGTCACGCCAGGTGGGTGAGGCTGCTGGGCAAGTCAGCAAGGTTGACGGTGTTCTCGCTGCTGCTCAGCGTCACACGCAGCTCCCTGAGCTTGATCAAGCTGCTCAGGCAGGGCAAGGCCTCAGCGTAGTACACGTTGCTGAGCAGCAGCTGCGTCAGCTGCGGCAACACTGCCGCTGATGCCGCTCCGTCCTCAGCGTGCTGCAGCAGCGGCAGCTGCTGCTGTTGCTGCTGCTGCTGTGCATCGAAGATTTTGCTGAAGCAATGTGCGCTTATGCTGCGCACGTGCAGCCGCTGCAATGTTGCCAGGGTTGACACACAGCAGAGGCTGCCACTGGCGGTGCAGCTGCAGATGGTGGCCCTGTCAAGACTGCAGGCGATCAGCAACGCACAACAGCACGCGTCAAGGCAACTGGCGGCACCAGCACATGAGCACATGTCAGCAGCCTCCTGAGCAAACTGCTGATGGAGCACTGCAATGTTATGCCCCATACTGATGCTCAGGTGAGCTGATGAAGCTTTGGATAGTGAGCATCTGTGCTGCGCTGCAGTGTGGTGCTCAGCCCCCTCACCTGAGGGAGGTCAGCCTGCTGAGCGTTGCACACGCCTGCTCGCTGCTGAAGCTGCAATGCGGCTTCAGCTGCAAAATCCAGCTGCAGTTGCTGCAGCTTCCGCAGCTGGCCGCAACGAAGGCAGATCCGCTGCCTAGCCATTGTGTACAGGCCAGACAGTGAGACAGCACACGGCTGCACACTGTTGTTGGCCAGCCAGTAGTTGAGGCACAACATGTAGCGCGGACCCCTCAGAGTAGCCACCAAGCTGGCAGTGGCTGCAGCAGCTGCGTCACGCCAGGCATGGCTGACCAAGCTGCAGACCCGCAAGCGCTGCTGCTGCTCCACATGCCGCAAAACACACACCAGCAGCTCCCCTGGAAGCTGCGCAAGAGGCGTGACGGTGTGCTTGCTGCCCCTGCGCCGCTTAGCATCAGGCTGATCTGCTAGCACCGTCTCCTGCAGCAGCACATGTGAAAAGCATGTGAGCTCTGTGGCAATAGTTTCGTTGCTAGCGGAGGTTGAGCCTTGCGCTCCCTGGTCTGGTTTGCTGTCTGTATCACATACCTCAGTGCCGGGTGCCACAGCGTGTGAAGCCAAAGCACTTGACCTGCATGCTCAAACAGCAGGACTTGATGCGAGGAGACTAGCAGCTTGACTGCCAGCAAGCATTCATAACACAGAGAAGCGGCAGCGCCAGCAGCAACAGCAGCAGCAGTGCTGGCAGCAAAGCACTGGCAACAGCTGAAACTCAACTCCTCAGCGTTTCTCTTCATCTTGATATAATTGCAGCCGTGACAAGCGCGCTGTTGGACTGCTGGCAGGACGGGAAGCAAATTGCATCATGTAAGTCACGGCATCCTGTAGAACGAGGCATGATTTGCAAACCGAGCGTAGTGATACAGCCTGAAACATATCAAAGTGACAACAAGGAGGTAGTGGCCCACAAGTACAGCAGTTCATCACCGATTGTTCAAGTGCTTTCAAAATGTGTCATTTGCCTCTACAGCGTGCAAGGCATCTGTGTATGTCTTTGATGTCCTTCAACCAATTGAAGTTCTTTGAAACGCTCAGAAGCGCATCACAGGCAGCGTGCGGCGTGCTGATTCGACAACTGTTGCACGCAGGCTAGTCGCTGCCACCAAAGTTCATGATCAGGCATTAAGACAATCAATCAGTCATGTCGGGGCGTTCTAGGCGCGTGGTGCAGAACAGGGCTGCCGCTAGTGTTGCAGCAGCGCTCGAGAAGCTCAATGCAGCAAAATCTGGCGCCAAGCGCGTAGAAACGTTTCAGCTGAAAGAAGAGGCAGCTGTTTATGACGTTGTTGACGATGAGAGCTACGCTCAGCTGCAGAACAAGCGGCGCATCGAAGCAGGTGGGGTTTGGTGTCAAGTGTCCTGCCAAGCTCTATGCAGCTCTTGCTTGCATGCCTGATCACGGTTGCCAACAGCATCTGACTAATGTATGCCTTTAAAGATGGTGATAGTCAGAGTGAGGAAAGGCACCCTGCTTACACAGCTGTCCTGTGCAATCTTGCTGTTCACGCACCTCAGTCCACCTGCTGCCTCCCCACCTGCTGCATGCACCACACGGCACCCCTGCCCTGCTGCCCTCACCACGGCGATTCGTTGCCTCCTGAAGGCGAATTCATTGAGGACGATGCGGGCGAGGGTGACTACATGGACCTGGGGGATGATGAGCTTTTTGGCAGCGGCGCTGCTGATGAGGCAGCAGCAGCAGGTGGCAAGGGCAAGAAGCGCAAGGGCGTCGACAAGGGTGAGGCGGCAGGCAGCAGGACGGTGGAGTAGTGCAGGGTCGTGCCTGCAAGTTTGGGCGCATGCATGAGGATGGGTGGATGCAGAGGTGTTTGCCTGGTTGAGCAGCTGCAACAGGCACAGGCACTAGAATGGATGAACAGTGCCGTGTTGCTGTAGGATGCACGAGTCAGTGCATGTATTATCAGCAAGCACTTTTGAAGAACATAACAAGGGGCTTCGTAGCTCGCAAATGCTTGATTGGCAGCATGTTGAGTGTGGGCTGAACTGCAGCGGTTTGTGTGTCATGGCAACTTGATTGACCCAGCTGCAGCTGCAGCTGCCGTCCACGACACACCTGCAGCTGCTCCTCACTGCTGTGCCAGCCACTGCTGCTGTGCCCTCGCTTACCCTTGCTGCTGCTGGCTGCTGCTGCTGCTGTTGCTGCCTGCTGCCTGCTGCTGCTGACCAGTAGATGGTGCTGCTGCCAAGCGCCAGGCAGCTGAGGAGGCTGCCAAGGCCAGCAGGAACAAGGAGCGCCTGCAGCAGATGTTTGCAAAGGCAGCAGGTGAGCTTGCTGTTTTTCATTGCTTGAACAAGAGTTTTTGGACGTTGAGAATGTGGGCTTTGAGGAGGCGGCCCACCTGCTGCGCCTGCACCAAACCATACAAAGCAGCCCAACCTGACACGTGCTGCCTGCACTCACTGCGGTCACGTCCTGCCTACATGCAACCCCTTTGCTGCCTGCCCACAGCCCAGAAGCCCTCTGCCGCCGCCAAGATTGACAACAAGGCAGCGGATGACCTGCTGGAGGGCATCCTCATGGGCCTGGGCGGGGACGAGGCACCACCCCCAGCAGCAGCAGCAGCAGCCAGCAGCAGGGCACAGCCCGCTGCAACAATGCCTTCTCACGTGCCAGGCCAGCACCTGCGCAGCCAGCAGCAGCAAAAACATTTGCACGCGGCAGCTTGGCAGCAGGCAGGGGCAGTGGCGGCAGCACAGCAGCAGCAGCAGCAGCAGCGTCAGGCCGGCCTGCTGCAGCCGGTGGTGCCAGCCTGAAGCGCAGGCTGGAGCAGCAGCAGCAGCAGCAGCCTGCGCAGTCGTTTGCTTTTGATGCTGGCACTGCGGCTGCTGGTGGTGACGAAGCTGATGTAGCTGCAGTGGAGGGTGCTGCTGGTGATGACGTGGCACAGGAGTTCTCCTTGCCCTGCCAGGTGGGTGGTGCGGCAGCAGGATGACTGCGTTTGGAGGGGCACGCGCATGTGCCCCTCCCCTTCTCGTAGCCACGCACGCCATGGCCCTGGCGATGCTGATGCAGTGCACAACGCACTGCGGCTGTGCTGCAGGCATTGATGCCGCTGCATGCGATTCGCACTCAGTTCGCATGCTTTGTTGTGTCATGCTGCCCTGTGCTGCAGGGGGTGATGCGGACGTGTCAGACAACCCCTTTGATGCCACAACAGCTGCATCCGACGCTACGCAGGCTGGTGCAGGTGCAGATGCAGCACCACAGGTTGCTGCAGGCAGCCCATCAGCTGGCGACGCACCGGCAGCAAGCTGCACTCCTGCAGCTGCCAGCGGCAAGCGCTTTGCGGATGACCTGCCGTCTGGGCCTGACGTGGCTGCCTCGCCGGCCACGGGCTGGATGGAGGTGTACGGCGCGAGGGGGAGCAGGAGCCGGCGGGTGCAGGCACAGCGCCAGCAGCAGCGGCAGAGGCTGCTGCTGCGGGTGAGGCCGGCGCTGATGGGCTGGAGGCTGACGCGCAGGGCGGGGTGCCCTTCTTCTTCATGGACGCGTACGAGGGCCACGACAGGCCAGGTGGGCGGCGCAGCTGGTGGCTGGTGTGCATCGGCCAAAAACGTAACAAGGAGGCTGGCTGCTTGTCGTCCTGCCCATGGGGTTGCTGACAATGAGGTGATGGGTGAAGCAGCTGCTCAGCTGCCGCCATCGCTCGGCCGCGTACACCATGTTACACCTGTCACCCTTGAGCCATCTGTCCGACCTGTCATGTAGTCAACATTGTGGTGCCTTGGCCTGCTGCCTGCAGACACTGTGTACCTGTTTGGCAAGGTGGCCAGCAGCAGCAGCAGCACCAGCACCAGCACCCCCAGCAAGAGCCCAGGCAGCAGCGGTGCCACCACCTGGCAGTCCTGCTGTGTGGTTGTGCCCAACTTGCACCGCAGCGTGCTGTTTGTGCCATCCCCCGCTGTGTTTGATGACGCGTCGGGCGAGCTGGCTGCGCTGGAGGCTGCCGTGGCTGCTGAGCCCGGCAGGAGGATGGAGCTGCTGCAGGTGGGGCACGCTGGCGCCTGCTCAGCGGCTGCTGGGTGGGGTGCAGCACCACCCAGCTGCTCGTCGAGAGCTGGTACGGCAACATTGCTGCAGGGTGGCAAACCCAGAGCTTAGCACAGCAGCAGAGGCAGCGGCAGAGGGTGGCTTTTCTCTGGGTACCACGCAGGGTCCTGGGGAGTTGGGTGGGCGGGGCTTCAGCTGCTTCATGGGTTACTGCAAGGCGTCAGGTGTTGCTGCAGCGAATTGGCAGGCCACTGGCATGCACAGCTCAACATTGCAAACAGCACACAAAGACGCTTTGTCACTCGGCGGCACTCCTCCCCCTTGCTGTCGACCCTGCTGCGGCCTGCTGCTGCTGTGTGCTGCCTGCAGGCGCTGCATGCGCGCTGCAGCGAGCTCAAGGCGGAGATCCGGGGCTGATGCTGTCTCACGGCGTGAAGGCGATGCGCCTGGTGCCGTCAAGCGCAGCTACGCCTTTGAGGAGCCGGCCATCCCCACACGCGAGCAGTGGGTCATCAAGGTGGGGCGCAGGACAGCAGGGGAGGCGCCGATCCAGGCACACTTTGGGAGCGTTTGAGCTGCTCCTGTCAGCGGCCCAAATGCGAACAACCGCTGCTGCAGCTGGCGGCCACTTTCATCACCGTGTGCACTGGCTGCTTGCTGCCTGCCATGTCGCTGCAGGTGCGCTACTCGGCGTCGCTGCCTGCGCTGCCGCTGGGCCTGACTGGCGCCCACTTTGTGGCGGTGGCCGGCGCGCAGACCGCCAGCCTGGAGGCGCTGCTGGTGAAGCGCGGCCTGCGCGGGCCAGGCTGGACCACACTCAGCGCGCCCATGCGGCGCGAGGGCAGCGGCATGGTGCGTGGCACGGCGGTGCCTGGTCGTGCCTGGCGCGCGTGTGCCTGCGCCTGTGCTGATGCGGCCCGGCCCCTGTCTGTGCAGCAGGCTCTGCGGTGTGCGCTCGCGGCAGCGCTCGTGCAGGCACGAGGAAATGGACGTGGTGGCAACATGCATGCATCACCTCAGCAGGCAGCTGTGCTGCGGGTTTGATGTCATTGCTCCTCCCTGAACATTCGTACTACCCTGCTGTGCTTCTGCTGCTGCTGGCTGCCTGTGCCCTTCCCCCCTCCCCCCACCCCCTCCCCGCCTGCCGCTGCTCCCAGGTGAGCTGGTGCAAGGTGGAGCTGCTGCTGGCCAACGCCAAGGCGGTGCAGCCGGCAGCGCCAGGCACGCCACTGGCTGCACGCCCCGCGCCGCCGCTGACCGTCGCTGCGCTCAGCCTGCGCCTGCACATGGACGCCGCCAGCAGGCAGCAGGAGGTGCTGGCGGCCAGCGTGGTGCACCTGGCAGGTGGGGGCGGGCGCGCCGTCAGCAGCCGAGCGTGCTGTGGTTGGCACGGCAGCGCTGGACTGTCTGCAACCACTGCTGATCTACACAAAGGATGTATTGGGGGGGCACAATAAGCAGCAGCAGACTAGCATCACAGCAACAGTGGCATGTGGAGCCAAACCTGCCGATGGTTCTCTTGTCCAGCAGCCAGCAGCATCGCCTGCAGCGTGGCCTGCGGCACTCACTCCCTCATGACCACCGACGTGCTGCTGTGTGCCCTGCGGCTGCCCCCGCTGCCTGGCTGCCTGCCCCCGCCCCCGCCTGCGCCAGGCGTGTCGCCTGACGCGCCCACCCCAAGGCGGTGTGGGGCAGCCCCCGGCGCTGCGCAACTTCAGCGTGGTGCGCAAGCTGGAGGGACGGCCCTGGCCCACAGGTGGGAGGAGGGGGGATGGGCAGCCGCCAGCCCAGGGCCTGAGGCAGGCAGCAGTCATCCGCTGTTGCCGCTGCTGCTCTGGCGAGCACTTGTGTAATCGAATGTTGACGCACAGCACATGTGCCCTGCAGTTGCACGCTGCATCCAGGTCGTGCGGGCGCCCTGATTCAAAGATTGCTGTCCATGCTGCCGGCCATGCCCTGCGGCCCACCCTGCTGCAGGCTTTGAGCAGCTGGTGGCGTCTGAGAACGCGTCGCCACGTGGCCGCCTGAACGGCGGCGCCATGCTGGCCACCGCCCCCAACGAGCGCGCGCTGCTGGGCTGCTTGCTGGCCCGCCTGGCTGCGCTTGACGCCGACGTGCTGGTGGGGCACAACATCGGCGCGTACGAGCTGGCGGTGCTGCTGGGCCGCCTGCAGGCACACAAGGTGCGGGGCTGGACGGCCGGCTGGAGCAGCAGGGAGCAGGCGTAGACAAATGTGCCGATTGCAAGGCGGAGTGGGTCGGGGTATGGTGGTGGTGGCGGGCAGGCAGCGCAAGCACATGTGGCCGAGGTTGTGCTGGTTGCTGCCACGCTGACAGCCTCACCTCCCTTGCTGTGGGCATGCGGATCTTGCAGCCGGTTGGTGTAGGCGCGTGCTTTGCAAATGCTTAACTTGAAGCCAGCAGCGTGCTACTGCGGCCACCACACACCAACAATAGCCTGAGCATTGCGCCTGTCCCCTCCCCACCCCCCTCCCCCGCAGGTCCAGCTGTGGAGCCGGCTGGGCCGCCTGAAGCGCAGCGCCTTCCCCAAGCTCACCGGGGGCGGGCACACCTTTGGGGGCGGCGCAGGCCCGGGGCTGCTGGCGGTGCTGGCGGGGCGCCTGCTGTGCGACACCTACCTGTCTGGTGAGGGGGCGCGCACACGCGCGCTGGCCGGCTGGCTGGCCGGCTGGCTGGCTGCGGATGCGTGGCGGCACTGCCTCGCTCTGGCTGCCCGTGGCCGCAGCAGTGTTGGCACGTTCCTGGTGTACAGCCGATGCATGTAGATGCAGTGCGCATGTGTCGCACCTCTGGCCTGTTACTCTGCTCTTTTTGTCGAGTTTTGTATCCATGCGTCACGCACCAAATGATGAACCAGTGCTGAGTCGACAACGCAACTCACATTGCTGCCGCCGCGGCCCGCTGCGCGCCTTGCAGCGCGCGAGCTGGTGCGCGAGGTGGACTACACGCTCAAGACGCTGGCCAACAGCCTGCTGGGCCAGACGCGCGCTGAGGTGGCACCCTCCGAGCTGCCTGCCCGCTACGAGAGCGGGCAGGCGCTGCGGGGGCTGCTGATGCTGGGGGAGAGCGATGCGTGGCTCGCGCTCGGGCTGGCGTTCCAGCTGTCAGGTGAGGCGGGGCGTGGTGAGCGTAATCAAACACGTGACTGCCAGCGACCCAGGCAGCTGAAAGAGTGGAGCCTAACGAGTGCAAACTCTCCACTCGCTGCCCGGGCCGTTGGCAATCACCTGTTTGTATACAATTGCCACGGCGGTTGTGGGTGGGCAGGGCTGCCAGGAGTCGCGCCCACGGTGGACCTCTTGTGGCGACAGCTCAGCAAGGGGTGCGTGCGGATGGTAGGTGTGCTGCTCCTTTGCTGTGCATGCCGTACTGAGTACCGCTGCAGTGCGTCCATCATGCCCTTGCTGCGGCACACTCCAGCCTCGACCCGCTCCCTCCCTGCTGCCCGCCCCGCAGTGCTGCCGCTGAGCAAGCAGCTGAGTGTGGTGAGCGGCAGCCTGTGGAGCCGCACCCTGCAGGGCGCACGCGCGCAGCGCATCGAGATGCTGCTGCTGCACGAGTTCCATGCGCGCAAGTTCATCCTGCCCGACAAGCTGACGCAGCGCGACAAGGCGGCCCTGGCCGACAAGCGCGCAGCGGCGGCAGCCAGCAGCAAGGGCAGAAACAAGAAGAAGGCTGCTGCAGCAGCGGCAGCAGCAGATGAGGAGGTGAGCCAGCAGTGCACCCTCTCCCACCAAAGGCCTGGGCTGGTGGATGGCCACATGTGGCGCTGCAGCCGCTGCGGCTGGCCAGGTGCCTGCTGTGCTCGCCGAGTGAAGCTGCACATGCTGCTGTGGTGCCACCCCACTGGACGTGCCTGCTATTTCAGCCGTGTGGATGCTGCTGCCGTGTTGGCTGCGGCTCACCGTGCCTGCTGCAGTACGATGGCCCTGCCCTGCCTGGCGATGAGGCGGAGGGGGAGGACGAGGCAGAGGCGCAGCAGCAGGCGGGCGGCGCAGGCGCGGCTGCTGTCGGCCTCAGCAAGAAGTCGGGCGGCAAGGGGCCGCAGTACGCAGGTGCGCACGGCCGCGGCGCTGCCCCGACTGGCCAGCGGCAGCCACGCGCCCAGCAGCAGGGCCACTTGTGGCAGGTGCTTGCTTGAAGCGTGTGCAGGCGTGCAACAGCAGGCACGGTTGACCCCTGCAGCGCCTGCCCAGCCCCTGCGCACGACCCGCTGACACCATTGCTGCTGCACCCTCGCCACCGCAGGTGGCCTGGTGCTTGAGCCCAAGCGCGGGCTATACGACAAGTACGTCATCATGCTGGACTTCAACAGCTTGTACCCGAGCATCATACAGGTGCGTTCAACAGCCTGTACCCAAGCATAATACAGGTGCGTTCAACAGCCTGTAACCCGGCAACACACAGCTGCTGGCTGGCACGCAGCCAGGGGTGGTGTGGCAGAGAGGTAGCAGCAGGCCTCATACTGCTGCTGCCAACGCAGCCTGCCACGGTGCACAGACCACAGCAGATGCAGTCACTGCCTGCCACTGCCTGCTCGCCCAAGCATCACGCCACACGCTGCCTGCCGCGGCGCAGGAGTACAACATCTGCTTCACCACGGTCAAGCGCCCTGCGCCTGGCGCCATGGCTGCGCTGCCGTCGGGCGCTGACGCTGGCGGCGCTGGCGGCGGCCTGGCGCCGCTGCCCACTGTGATCCAGGGCCTGGTGCGCAGCAGGAGGGAGGTAAGGCGCAGATGAAGAGCTGCAGGTGGGAGGGGGAGGGGGGCAGCCGGCTGCGCTGCTGCCGACACGACCCGCTGCAGCCTCAACACACGCCCCCTGCTTCCTGGTCGCTCCTTGTGAGTCGGGCTGGCTGCTGCTGCCACTGCCGGCTCCACCAAGCTGCCCACTGCTCTTCTTCTGCTGCTGCTGCTGCTGCTGCAGAGACCCTGTGCTGCTGCAGCAGCTGACCATCAGGCAGCAGGCGCTCAAGTTGACTGCCAACAGCATGTATGGCTGCCTGGGCTTCAACAACAGCAGGTGAGGCATGTTGGCCCAGCTGCCTTGGCCGGGGCCAGTGGCTGGCTGCATGCAGCCAGGTGCCTGAGTGGAAGTGGCTGGTTGCATGCAGCCAGGTTGCTGCTGCTCCACAGCAGCAACATATGAGCGCCGAACATTGCAGAGGGCCCTCCAAGAAGGCTGCAGATGTTGAGGGTGATGCAGTGAACACTGAAGCAGCAGCAGCAGCAGCAGCCGCTTCAGCCACAGAGTCCAGCCAGCCGCTAGCAGCAAAGCGCTTGCTGCTGGCACTGTCACCTTGCAGGTTTTTTGCGCGGCCTCTTGCCGAGCTGATCACGTGCCAGGGCCGTGACATCCTGCAGTCCACGGTGGAGCTGGTGCAGGAGCTGGGCCTGCCAGGCCTGGAGGTGAGGGGGGGGGGGGGCTTGCGCTTGTCTCAGAGGTCCCTGCGGGTGCCACCCTGGCGTTGGGTTGTTTGTGCTTGTGCTGGACCTGGTTTGCAACTGCACACATACAGCACATGAGGGGGTTCCCCCACAGCATCACCAACACCGTGGTGGAACCCCACGCAGCTCACACTTGCTGCTCCCTGCCTGCTGCCGCCATCGCTGCCAGGTCATCTATGGCGACACCGACTCCATCATGATCCACACCAACAGCAACGACTACGAGGCAGCGGAGCAGATGGGCGCACGCATCAAGGCGGCCGTCAACAGGTGGGCAGCGCAAGCCCTGACGCGGCCGGCCGGCCTGCATGCGCTGCAGCTGCTGATACATGAAGTTGGCGCTGACTGCTGCCTGGCATGTGTTCTGCTGCCATCATATGTGGTGTTGAGCTCCACAACAATGACCCAACCGGCTCGCTGTGGGCTGTGATGCTGCTGTGTGGCATGTGCTGCTGCCGCCTGCCAGGCGCTACCGGCTGCTGGAGATTGAGCTGGATGCAGTGTACCGCAGCATGCTGCTGCTCAAGAAGAAGAAGTATGCGGCAGTGAAGGTGAGGCCAGCGGCGTGCAACAGGCGCGCCGACGCGCTGTGCTGCCGCGCGCTGTGTGATGCGCGCTCACACGCAAAAGTGGCCACTAGCCATGCGTTCATTGTGACACGGGCTCACGCCATGAGCAGTGCTGTCCAGCTGTAGCAGCTCCTGGCCGCATCAGCCACACATACGCCGCACCCTGCTGCACGGCTACGTGCAGGCCGCATCCAAGCTGCATGCACGCGCCCTTGCCAGCACTGCCGCGCTGCTGCCGCGCTGACCGTCTGTGCCCAGGTTGAGCGTGGCGCTGGTGCCGGCGGGCTGGTTGAGGCGCTGGAGGCGAAGGGCCTGGACATGGTGCGGCGCGACTGGTGCCCGCTCAGCAAGGACACCGGCAACTACGCACTGCAGCAGATCCTGTCAGGTGGGGCGGCAGCTGCTGGCTGACGTCGTGTGCGAGACGTTCAGCGCTGGACACACTGCAACTGCGTCTTGCAGGAGGCTGGCGCGCTGCATTGTTGAGGTGCTGTGTGAGCAACCTGACGTGAGTCAGGCAGATGCACAGCAACAGCAAGGTCGGCTGCAGCTGTCTTGTGTGGACGGCCAGCCTCCTCCAGCACCATGGCTGTTGTGCTGATGCACAAGCACATGTGCTCTGGTGGGGCCCCTGCGGCCATGGCTGTGTCCAGCACCTGACGAAGCGCATCTGCGGCTGCCGCTCGCCGTGTGCCTCACCGCCCTGCACCCGCTGCAGGCAAGCCCAAGCCCGAGGTGGTGGAGGCGGTGCATGAGCGGCTGAGGCAGGTGGCGGCGCAGCTGCGGGGCGGCCAGCTGCCACTGGGCAGCTTTGTCATCACCAAGCAGCTCACCAAGCGGCCTGAGGACTACCCAGACGCACGCGCGCAGCCACACGTGCAGGTGTGCTGGCGGCGGGGCCAGCTGCGGAGGGCGCAGCAGCCTGCAGGCCATGCGGCTGGTGCTGCTGCTGCCAGCCTACGTTGCTGCTGCTGTTTGTCTGCGCTGGTGCGTGCGCTTGGTGGCGCTGTTGCGGCTGGAGCACTGCCATCAATTGCCTGTGCTGCTGCGTGCCTGCAGGTTGCGCTGCGCCGGCGTGCGGCTGGCAAGCGTGACGGCGTGATGGCGGGAGAGACAGTGCCCTACGTCATCTGTCTGCGCCTCAGTAACCAGCAGCAGCAGGAGCAGCAGCAGCAGCAGCAGGAAGATGCAGCAGCTGCACCTACTGCTGTCAGGCAGGAGGATAGCAGCGAACCGCAGCAGCAGCAGGAGCAGCAGCCAGCACCAGCAGCAGCACAAGATGCTGCCGCCAGCCCAGCAGCAGGCCAGCACCAGCGGCAAGGTGCCAGCAGCAGCCCTGCACCCGCAGCAGCAGCTCCCAGCGCCAGCGGTGTGCGGGCTGCATCTGCGCCTGCAGGCGGCGGCAGCAGCAGCAGCAGTGGCGGTCTTGCTGAGCGCGCGCACCATCCTGACGAGCTGCGCTCCGACCCCGCCCTGGTGGTTGACGCAGACTACTACCTGGGCCAGCAGGTGCTGCCTGTGGTGGTGCGGCTGTGTGCACCCATCGAGGTGCGCGCTGGCGTGGGCAGGACAGTAGCTCAACGTCGCACTGCACTTGCTGCGGACGGCAGACTCCGCTGCTGGGTGGTATGTTCAGGGTGATGAGAGCAGCAGCTGGTGTGTGGTGGCATGAGGCGCGCATGCACGGCACGCTCAGCTTGCGGCAGCATGTGGACGGTGTCCTGAGTGGTGCCCGGCATGCTGTCTGCTGTACTTCAGCATCCTCTGGTGTCGTTGTTCATAGCTGGGTCTTGCTGCGTCGGTTGCTGCTGCTGCTGCTGCTGCAGGGCACCAATGCCTCTCGCCTGGCGCAGTGCCTGGGCCTGGACCCGTCTCGCTACAGCGGCAGCGGCAGCAGTGCCGGTGCCAGCATGGCAGCAGCGCTGCGTGAGGAGGCGATGCAGGTGAGGTGGGCAGCATCAGCAGCGGCTGGCAGACCTGTATCTGCGACTGTGTCAACGCTTGCACTGTATGCGACAGCAGCGCAAACCTGGCAGCAGCAGGGCAGGGCTTGCATGCATCACACACAGAGGCCTGCAGGGCGGCACCTTGCAGGCCTGCAAGCGCAGGCGCAGGCTGAGCACTCCAGACCACAATGTCGCTGCCTGGGTGTGCGTGGGTGGCCCTGAAGCGCGTCCAGCGTCCCTGCCGCGCACCTGCCTCCTGGTGTGCCGCGCACCTGCCTCCTGGTGTGCCGCGCCCTGCGCATCGTCACCGCAGCCCGCACCACGCCTGCTGCCCGCAGGTGACCGGCAGCCTGCTTGACGACGACGCCCACTACGCGCAGTGCGAGCCGCTGCTGCTGGCCAGCGCCAACGGCACCAGCTGGGAGTTCAAGGGCGTGCGCGCAGCACTCAGGTGCGGGGCAGCGGGCGACGCAGGGGGGGGTGCGGGGGGCCATGAGCTTGCACAGCTGCGCCAGCAGTGCCTGCTGCTGCAACGTATGACCTCTCTCTGCACGTGCCCTGTCGGCGCTCAGCGTTGTTGACGCAACTTCTCTGGCAGGCTGGGCACACTTGCTGTGCGTGTGCCGCTGCTGCTGTGCTGCCGTCAGGTGCGGCTCCCCTGGTGACGCGCTGCTGACACCGCCTGATGCTGTGGGCGACGCTGCCGCTGAGCTGAGCCCCGCACAGCTGGCCAATCAGGCCATGCTGGCTGCTCGCAGCGCGATCGTGAGGTGATCACAGCAGCAGCAAGCGGCAGTGCCGCGACGACCAGCATGCATGTACAGGCTGCGTCAAGCAGTGCGGCATGTCAGTGTTGCTGACGGACATGCAAACCGACCGGCACTTATCGCTGCTGGCACTGCCTGCTGCAGTTTCTGCTGGCCCCTGGGAAGGTGATAAAAGTTTGCCTCAGTTGTGTGGCGACAGGGACAACTGTTGACGCTGCTGTCCCCTCTTGTGGCCATGTCCCCTGCAGGTACTATGACGGGCAGCTGGTGGCTGACGATGAGATGGCAGCAGCAGCAGGCGGCAGCGACTGCCGTGATGTGGTGCTGGCCCCTGCACCCCCTGAGGCCCCAGCAGGCAGCATGCCCCGCCCAGCAGCGGCTGGCAGCGGCAGTGGGCTGGTGCTGCTGAGCAGGGCATACAGTGAAGACAAGCTGTACACTCAGGTGGGTGCCGCCTGATGCTGGTGCTGCAGCTGGCTGTGTCGGCTGCTGACTGATCGCGCTCGATGACAGCAGGCACCAGTGCACAGCAGGTCCGCGGCAGTGCTGCCATTCAAGCAGCCCTGGGCAAGCAATGCAGCGGGCATCAACACACGACGAGTGGTGCTGGTTGGTATGTGCTTGCGTGCTCTCCTGTGGGTGCCACACAGCACAGCGCATGATGTGGCACTCGCGCTGGTGTCGTTGACCTGCCGTGCCATGCCCGCTGCTGCTGTGTGCCTCTCTGTCCTGTTGCCTGCTGCAGCTGTGCCACATTGTGCGGCTGCTGGACGTCAACGCAGCACTGGCACGCCTGCCTGACAAGCAGCGGCGTGACGCGGCATGTGCGCAGCTCAGCAGCAGCAGCGGCAGCGGCAGCACTCCTGTGGTTGCCGCGCTGGCTGGCGCTGCTGCTGCCGTGGCCAAGTTGCGTGATGCATGCAGCTACCGCTGGATCAACCTGGGGCAGCTCTTCGGCAAGCTTCGCAGCAGCAGCAGCACGCAGCAGCCATTCAGCAGCATGGGTTTGTCTGCTGCTGGTGCATCTATCAAAGTGGCTTAATTTGGCTGATGCATATTGGCGCAAGTCCAAAAGGACACTGGCAGGGTGCTGGCAGAGTCTCTTGTTTGGGAGCGCCTGTGGCGCTTGAAATGCTGTGAGTGATTTATGTCAGCTGACAGTTCATAATGACAAAGCAACAGTGTCAGCGTGGATGGTATACGAGGCACGAGGTGGTGGTGTGCGGCTTGCCTGCGAGTCGTGGGTGGTGCTTTGGCGGCTGCATTCAAGTGTTGCAGTGTCGTAAAGGTGCTTCTTGTGCACGGGATGCTATCAAGAAGCCTGTACATATGCCAGCGAATTAGGAAATGCGCTGCATGCTGCTTGGGGTCGTGTGCTACCTGTCGCCTGCAACAACGGAGTATAATTGTGGATCCAGTATGCAACATGCAAAAGTTCCATGGTGTGTTGAGCGGGGTGCGTTGCAGTGCATTTCTGCATCCTCCACAGCAGGCACTGCACAGCGTCCATACGGTGTTGCGGTATGACTTGCGTCCAATGTGTGAACACTGGATGAAAGCGTGGCGGTGTTGCAGACACCCCAGTGCTGGTAGGGACTATGCGGGGGCCTCACTATAGCCATGTGAGTGCTGCATCTGTTACATTGTGCTTTGCAAAGTCTGTTTTCCTGCATCCCTTTACATACCACCTGTGCTACACTGATATGGTGCTGCTAGCACGCTGGCAGTGGAAGATCAGTTCAACAATGGTAAACTGCAATGCTTGCAAGCACTTGGCTGCCGGCTCAATGTCAATGCCCAACCTACAGAAGCTGAGCAGTGCTTGGCCGCCACCAAGGCGCAAAAGACTGTGTGTCATGCTGAAGGGTAACACTTCATCATCATCATCTTCATCATCATCATCATCATCATCATCATCATCATCATCATCATCATCATCATCATCATCATCATTACCATCATCACCATATCTGTACATGTCACCCATCAAGCCACAGCATAATGTAACACTTATGTTTTTCCACTCCTCTAGGCGTGGAGACTGCCAACTGCTTTCACCTGGTGGTGCTCATCATCGTGTCACCCATTTGGGCCATCATCATCATCATCATCATCATCATCATCATCATCATCATCATCATCATCATCATCATCATCATCATCATCATCATCATCATCATCATCATCATCATATTACCCATTCAAGCCATAGCATCAGCGCCATCGCCCATTTGGGCCATATAGCATCAAGGTCATCGTGTATGCAATCGGCCCTGTACACGGCGCTGTTTGTCACAATCTGCAAGCTTAAAGCCAATCGGCAGCTGTGAGATGCACCTCTCTGATGCGGATTTTCATCACTTGCTTGCCAGTGCTCAGTTCCAATGGAATTTCAACCAAATTTGTGACTCGCTGTGAGCCTGGGGCTGAGGATACACACACAAAACCGTTTTTGAAATCAATACTCTACTCAATGATTTGGTTCCACAGAGCCTACCACAACAAGCCATCTCAACACTTATCTATCACGTGATGCACATGGCTTGGATCAGATCAAGGGATAAACTGCAGTGACAGTATAACACAGCCTCGCCCTCGGCACTATGAGCTATGATTGCCTCAAGTGTACTACAACTGGTGTGCACGCTTCGTGTTCAACAGTACATTTGATTGTCGTGGACCTCTTCCAGCTTCCCGCCGCATGCTGCAACCAGCATCCCATCAATTGGCGCCACTCCCCGTGCCGGCCCCTCAGAGGGCGAGCTAACTACAAAAAGACAACTTCAACATGTTTGAAACAGCAATTGTTGGCCTCTGGGTGCCTGTGATTGTCTTTGCCCACGTTTTCAGCGCCTTTTGGTTCATCAAGACATTTCTAGTCTACGACCCAAGGCCGCTGCGTCTTTTTAGGCGTAGACGTTCTTCAGGAGTATCTCTGCCGAAGGCGCGGGTGTCTGAGGCAGGCAGAGAGGCAGACCAGACAGTTGATGAAGTGCTTGAAAGCAGCTGCAGCCACAGGGGAGCCTTAAGCAGCAACCTCTCTAAGATATGTAAGTACAGCAACTATTACGTATTTTTTGCCGTCTGGTGGTCGCGACCCTTCCATGACGAGCAAGCCCTTGCGTGGCAGCAGTACAAGCCGAAGATGCACTGAGAAGTGCGCGCACTGTCTTATGTTGCACAGGTGAAACTGGGTTGAACCAGGATGAGCTTTCAATGAAACACAGCCATGGTGCTGCGGTGACTAAGGTGGAGAAGGTTCACCTGGAGTGGCAGCAGCTCTGCTGCACCTACAATGCAGCAGGCAGCAAAGTCATTGTGCTGGATAACATATGGGGGCAGGCAACACCCGGAGAGATGCAGGTTAGGCTGATGCCAGCAAGCGTGCTGGTCACTCCAGCAGAAAATGGTTAGCGGCAAAGCACTGCTTGGCACATTTAAAGCAGCACTAGTTCTGGCTGCTCTCATCATGTCCTGCTGACTGGTGTTGACAGCAAGTGATGCAGCGTGTGAGAGCGTGTTGTATTGACCAGAAACCGTACAGCAAGGTTTACAAAAGCATTGGCAACCGCAGCCTGTGGCACCGAAGCATCACCAGCCATGCAGCAGCAGCAGCAGCAGCAATAAGCATGCAGAGCAGGACAGATCCTCATCTACTTGAAGCTGTCAGTAATCAACAGCCGTACTTGCACCCGCGCCATCATGCTCACTGTGTGTCCTGGGCTGGCTATGCTGCTCTTCTGCAGGCGCTGCTGGGTCCCTCGGGCGCTGGTAAATCCACCCTGATGGACATCCTGGCACAGCGCAAGTCCACTGGCAACCTTGGCGGCTTTCTGCTGGCTAATGGTCACCCAACAACCAACAGCTTCATCCGCAAGACGGCCTATGTGCCACAGGTGGGTTTTCTTCGCTTTGGCGGAGAGAGAAGCAGTTACAACAGCCGTTGGCAAGACATTGAATGCAAATGCTGGCAGACCCTTGCAGGAACACGCTTTACTGCAGCAGTATGCAGCTCAAAACTTGCAGGAAGTGCTTGCAGGACATGCTTGCAGGATCCTGCTGGCACAAACCGGCTCACAGGCTCTAGACTTTCTGCAGCAGCAGGCACCATTGCAGCAGCTGCAGCAGTTTCATGGCCTTTAAACGGGGTCGCCAGTCTTCACCTGTGTTGGTACACACCACTAATGCCTGTGCGCTGCTTTACATCTAGCATCCATCTACGTCAGTCTTATGCGGCACCATGTTTCACCACTAAACCTGCAGGGTTCAAGCTGCCTTGATTGCTTTGAACACTATGTCTGCCTTGTATCTGCTTGCAGGACGACAACTTTGTGGCGACCATGACCACCAGCGAGACCATGTCCTTCTATGCGGACATCATCCTGCCCAAGACATGGTCCAAGGCAGACCGCCGCGCAAGGGTGGTGGAGGTGCTGGCAGCCATGGGCCTCAAGCACAAGCAGCGCACCATGGTGGGCGGCACGCTGCCGGGCGGCCTCATGCTGCGCGGCCTGTCGGGTGGTGAGCGCAAGCGGCTGTCCATCGCTGCCGGCATCCTGGCAGCACCCAGCATTGTGTTCCTTGACGAGCCCACCAGCGGCCTGGACAGCTTTGCCGCGCTGACAGTGATGGGCTACTTGAAGCGCATGGCACGCGACAACGGGCATGTCGTGATTGCATCCATCCACCAGCCACGCAGCGCCATTTGGAGCATGTTCGACAAGGTGAGAACAAAGGCATTACAGTGGCAGAAGCAACCACAAACCAGCAGCAGGCAGTATGTGTGCTGCAGTAGAGGTGTTCCGGACCAGCAGCAAGCAGCGCTTGGAATTGCAACTGAACAGTAACTGCAGTGCCCTTGCAGGCTTGTGCTGATTGCAGCAGTACCCACTGGTGGTGGTTCAGCATGCGGCATCCTCGTAGTTCCTGCTAGGGTGCCATCACAGGAATGCATCTCACCAGCCGCTGAGCAGTGCACATGCTGACCTGGCACATACAGAGGCATCAGGTGGACCGTCCACAGTCGGCTCGTTCCTGACCACCGCACACGCAACTGCCTGATCAGGTAACACCTGCCTGCTGCTGTTTTGCTGTGTGCAGGCAACACTGCTGGCCAGTGGCCGCCTCATGTTCCATGGCGCATGCGATGACCTGGTGCCCTGGTTTGGGCACTTGGGCTACCCCTACGACGCCAGCCAGCATGGCGTGGCGTCGGACTGGGCCCTGGACCTGGTGGCTATTGGCTTCCACAAGCCCAAGCGCTTCTACGGCCACACCATCACCAACCTGGAGCAGCTCACACGTGCCAGCAATGAGTTTGTGACCAGCTATACAGCACAGAGCGGTGTCGTGCCGTTTGGCGGCGGCAACAACAGCATGATTGGCTCCAAGAGCCTGGGCCAGAAGATGCAGGCGCGCATGAACAAGGTGGCGGGGCTTCAGTTCAGCACCTCATCAGCAGCCAGCAGCCCGCCTCACCTGGCACGCATGCCCAGCAGCAGCAGCGACGGCGACATGTATGTGGAGTCGCTGGCGGTAGCATCCACATCGGGGGCTGTTGCTGCAGAGCCAGTCCAGGTCAGCACCAAAAAGCAGGACAAGTGGGCAACAGGCTGGTGGCGGCACTTCACATCCTGCTACAAGCGCGAGCTGCTGGCCATCACGCGCAACCCAGCAGACGTGGCGGGCCGCACCATGACCTTTGCCTGGGTGGCCATCCTCATGGGACTGCTGTACTATGGCATGCCCAGCGATGCCAGCAGCATCCGCGGCAGGCTCAACATGGTTTTCAACAACCTGGTGTTCTTCTGCCTGATGCCCTACGTGAGCATGAGCTTGTACTGTGCAGACAAGAAGTTCTACATTGCAGATGCCAGTGCCAAGCTGTACAGGTCACACGCCTACTACCCAGCCAAGGTGATGGCGATCACCCCATTCCAGATTGTGTCGGCGCTGGTCTTCTGCTTCACCGTCTACGGCATGACCGGGCTGCGGCCCGGCTGGCAGTACATCCTGCAGAACGGTACCATCAGCACGCTGCTGCTGTTGATCTCTGTGCAGGTGCGGGATGCGTATGGGCAAAGTTCACATGCCAGGGTGAACAAGTTGAGCTCTTGCAGCACTCAATGCTATTACAATACAATACAATACAATACATCTTCAGGATTGAAACCTGACCTCAGGCACTAGCCCAGCGAGCCGCTACTCCGCTCATGAGGTGATCGTAGTTGTACCCAGTCTTTCCTTCGTTGTTTGGGCGATCGAAACCACCCGCGCAAGTCCGTCAATTCCAGTTGCTTTTTATGCCCAGCCACGGGCGGTTGGACCAGGATTTGAACCTGGGTCTCCAGCATGCGATGCCGGTGTTCTACCACTAAACTACCCAACCGAAACTCTACCACTAAACTACCCAACCAAATTACAGAACATTGTACGGAACACCAGTGCAGCTGCAAGATGTCTGCAGACAGCCTGACACCTGTTGCAAAATTAAATGGGGCAGCGTCCTACAAGCTTCCCTTCACATGATGCACACCACTGATGCTCTATTTTGCCTGTATCTTGGCTTATCATGCAGCTGTTTTATGGCTGACCCGCTCCTGGGACTGCTGTGCCTTCTGCTGCCAGGTGTTGCACTGCTGTGCGATCGTGGCTCCCAACCAAGATGTGGCATTCATGCTCTCCATCGTGTGGACTGCCATCCAGCTCTTCTTCTCCAACTACTTCATCTTGTTCAGCGAGGTGGAGCTGCACGGCATCACCTTCCTCCGCTGGGCTTCTGCTCTGTGCTACGCGTTTGAAGGCATCATGGTCACTGAGTTTGGCAACATGATGTATGCCTGTGACAAGGGCCTGGACAGTGCCAGCCTGACCATGCTGAAAACCATGCTGCCAGGCAATCGCTTCCTCAGCATGCCGGTAGTGCAGCGGGGCTTGGAAGCACCAGGCGCAGACTGCATTGCAGACACAAACGCTGTGCTGCACCACTACGGGTTTGACCGGTCATTTGGGAGGACATTTGGCATCCTACTGGGCTACCTGACGGTGTGCCACGTGACGACATACATGGCAATGATTTTTGTGGCGCGCAAGGAGCGGCGCTGAGCGGTGTACAATACGGGCGCTCTGCTGGTGTTCTGTTCTATACCATGTGACACAGCTGTCAGGTGCGCAGGTTCAGGGAATAGCACGGCAGGAGGTTCCAAAACATTTGGATTGGCTTGTGTGGGGGATGTGCTCCTTGCAGGCACCAGCTGACTCTTTGTCTGCTCATGCATGGTGTGGCACAGCACATGGTGTCCAGTCGGCATGCCAAACCTGCTGTGACAGCGGTTTTTACATGCTGGGTTGTGAGGCAGCTTGACTCAACTGCAGCGCAGCAGTCTTGCTGCAGGACTGTCCCTCTGACAGGCTGCTGTGAGAAGTGCTGTGTCGCTCAGCTGCCTCAGGCAGGACACGACTCCTGAACTTTAAAATGTGCCTTGTGTACATGGTGTTTGCTCTGATTGTGCAGCCATCATGTCAAGCTTCTGAACAGTGGTGATACTTTATGCTTTGACCCTTTGTTTACTGTCGTCATCTTTGCAGTGCTTGTTTGGTGTGAACTGCCAGCTGGCGTGTCCAGCAACTAGCAGCTCAAATGGTCCCGATGACAATGGCAGCTCTGTAGATGTCGATTTGCTGAGTTGCTGCCTGACAATTGCTGCAAGTAGCACAGCAGGCCGCAGCGAAATCATGTCCAGTGGACAGCAGCTGTTCATACATGAACTTCGTCACGTGTATGGACAGGTGATATGTATACTCAGCTTTGATGTAGAAGGCGTTGCAGACCAGTGAATGATGAGTTCTAGCTATGAAATGAACATCACAATGAGGATGATATGTTATGCATGACTAGCATGACTAAGCAGGTGCTGTGTCTGCTGTGGATGGAATTTCACCTGCAGCAACCAATCTTGCGGCTTCTGGCTCTTCAGGCTGCACTAACAGAGGCGTCAGCATGCCTCTGGCAAGTGCTGATTGTGCGCAGCACGCACACTATGCTGTTACATATCATGTTCTACTTGGTGGGGTGCCAG
Source organism: Scenedesmus sp. NREL 46B-D3 (assembly GCA_014080715.1). Lineage (NCBI taxonomy): Eukaryota > Viridiplantae > Chlorophyta > Chlorophyceae > Sphaeropleales > Scenedesmaceae > Scenedesmus > Scenedesmus sp. NREL 46B-D3. The sequence continues at coordinate 190,778 of JACERP010000131.1, read as the reverse complement.
TGTACTGCATGCTAGTGCCGTGTCCTCTCACTTGGTCTTTGTGTAAACGCTTCCATTGCACATGGCGTTTGACCTCGGTAGTTTAACACAGTGTTACTGTGTCGCGCGCCGTAATCTGTACAAGCCTTGGTGATATCGAGGCAGCAGTGTACGTACCTAATTCTGTATTCCACTGCTGCGCACCTTTTGGGTCCTGCAACAGGCGGGCTGCAGCACCCGTCAGCCTGGCTCAGTGCGCGTACATGCAAGCACCATTGCTATAATGCTTAGGGGTTGGCGGCGCTCTTGGAGAGTGAAATGCATGGGCAAGCAAATGCAGAGGATGGTGCCTGATCATCATGATGAAGGTGCCTGATGATGGTGCCAAGCTGATTGGCTATGTGCCACAGACTGATGAGTGTAGTCAAACCATACGACCGCAACTTGCGATAAGTAAACGTACGGAACCAAATGGCTCCCGGGCTCCAGGTAATCACACAGCTGCTCACCTCGAGCAATGCTGGACCAGGACTTCTGTGACACCCCAACCTGTATGATTATGGTGACCGGAGCGGCTCCGAGCGGGCTGCTATGCAGAACACATTAAAGGCATCAACAGCAAACATACCTGTAGCACAGATAAGAATAGGTACCTTGAAGTAACAAACATGCCCTGTGATACAGCTGTCCCCTGCAGAAAAGGGGGAGCCAATCCCCCAGCTGCTGCAGCGGCATGCCTAAAGTACCTCCTCCTCTTGAGCGGGTATGCAGCTGGATTTTCTCAGTGCAATGAAGCAGCTGCTCCACTGTGACCAGCATTGCAATAAACCAAACATTTGATAGGTTTCCAGCCGCTCCAGCTGGAGTGTCAGCTGCAGCCAGCAATTGGCTGCTACTGTTAGCCAGATATCACCTTGTAGCGGCTACAGCTGACAAGTCAAAGCTACGTAACCAGCCTGCAACTCAGCAGTGAGCCACTTGAAGCCAGTCGTCGCCAACTACCCAGCATACATGCAATTATGTCGCCAATCGTACCTTGGTCGCACGGCCAACTATAAAGTGCACCATCTTTTTCATTCACATCATTCACATCAGTAATTCACATCTTTTTTTCATCTTTTTCATTGCACTTCAGTGCAGCAGCTTGTTCGGCAACTAGACCTTAATAGGCAAATCGTGTCATATTCGTACAGGTGAGCTGCACCCCGAGACTTTAGAAAAATAGCTGTGGAGAGAGCATCTTGAGGTTGTTGCATTTTGGTGTACAGGGCGCACCCACGTTGTCTGGACCGTCCGGACTGGACGGGACCAGATGCCAAAGATCCTAGACTGACAATATTCGGCAGTACCTTTCTTCCAGATTAAAGAATTGATAAGCAAATAGCACAGGTACCCTCGTCGCAGTCTTGTCGTTACTTTTTGAATTACGCACTCCACGCCGCGCCGCACTCCTCTCGGGACGAAAGTCATTGCGCAACAGCATCTGGCTGGAAGAAGCCGTAATGGGGTGGCTGCGAGCCCAGCAGTATTTTTTTGGTGGCTTTGGCCGCGCTATACTGATTGAGGCTGGTGTAGTTTGGCACATTCAACAACAAGCTCTTGTGCAGCTGGGTATTGGCAACTAGCTCAGTCTGATCCGAAAGGTGGCACCCTCAAGCGCTTGCAGATTGGTGAGCGTCGCAAGCACCTTTGTGCAGCTCTTGCGGTGCTGATACTGAGCACTTTAGGCTAGGAATGCTGGACACCTGATGGCAACAAGCTGCTAAGGAGACACCGTTGAAACACCACAACGGGTGCATGCTTGCCGAGGTGCAATGCCACGGTCACAAAGATGAATGCGCATGCAGTGACTGAAAGCAGGCCAGCCAAGCCAGCTACTTTGTCTTGTTGGTTGTCAGCAGCAGTGGAGCAAAGCAAGCAACTTTGGTGCAGCAGTTCCACTGCTGCACCAATCAATCTATTCTTTAAAAATTGGTAGCAGAGTAACAATACAATACAATACAATACAGTACAATAGTACAGGACTGAACCTGCCTCAGGCACTAGCCCAGCGAGCCGTTGTTCCGCTCATGAGGGTTTCTTGTAATTGTACCCAGTTTCTTCTTCATTGTTTGGGCGGTCGAAACCACCCGCACAAATCCGTCAATTCCAGTTGCTCTTTTAGCCCAGCCACGGTCTGTTGGACCGGAAACCGGTTGGACCGGTAACCCAACCACCTCATGCAAGGCTGCACATGCAAGCAATGCTGGCACCACCCTGGGCATGGCATGACTGTACATTCTAAAGCACACTGCTTTAACAAGATTTAGCACTGAAGCAGTACTGCTTCGAATTCAGAAGCAGGCATGGGAGCACAGAAGGGCCCCCCCGGCAGACTGCTGCTTGTCTGGTTCAGTGACAATTGGACAGTTACAATGCCAGCCATGCCTTTGTATGCTGGCACCATTTGATGTTGTGCATGTCATGCTTGCAACATAAAAGCTGGCCACATGCTTGTGCAGCAACACCAATGGATCATTGCGATCGATTTAAATGCATGGTTCAACACCAGGCAGCGCATAGCACTTAGTTTCCAACAGGCTACAGGGCTGCATGAGAAAGAAAGCAGGTGTTGAGGGCCGGTGCAGCATGTCCTTGCATCAGCAGATGTGTGCTGGGGTTCAAGCGGGTGCTTGGACCATTGCCAACCAGCCACAGGGATGCATGCCAATGCAAGCAAGGAAACAATGGCACAAGAGTATGCACAAGATATGCACATATCAAAAAATAACTGAAATGTAACTTAGGCTCAAAAGCAAGCTACAAAGGTTGATTTCAACACGTATGATGTGCCATGAACTTAATGGCATCCAGACACATGATCCAACAAACACACCGCATGTGTTATGCCATACTGCTGGGCCAGAGGGGGTTGTCTTGAAGAAGAGGCTTCCCTACACATGCGCTGTTCAAATTCAGCACAACTGGCTACAGCCTGGCTGGTTGACTGATTGCATCACTTGGTATGGGCACAAAGCGGGTGTCAGCAATGACTTGTGACACCAGCTGTGGCAGCAGGCGGCGTGTTAAGTGTCACTCACAGGTACGACACAAACGTTAGGCACCCATAACTCGACTGGAACACATGACACTGATAACAGCCGGAAATGACACAGCACCCTTTACAAGAGGTCCTCAATTCATCAGCTACAGTCATCTGCAAAGGAAGGTGATGCACCTACGATGTGCAATTTAACCACTGCCAAACTTGTAATCTACTACTTGTAGGTAAGTTTAAGTATAAGCTGCCGTCATAGTGCTGACCTCGCACCTCCACCCCTGCCACACGTACCAAACACACACTGGTTCCTGATGACCAGCCTCTGAAGCCACGTGTGCGTAACACAACTCAGGCTGCAGCTGTCTCCATGGCAATCCCAGCTGGCTCAGCGCCGCTCGCGACGTGCAACAATCACCATGCACACATACGTGCATACGTGCGTTGCAATGAGGTAGCCAAGAAGGATCCCAAACGTGTGGCCAAAGGGCCGGTCAAACCTGTAGTACTGCAGTACAGCATTGGTGTCTGCAATGCAGTCCGTTCCCGGGTTCTGCAAGCCGTTGACAACAATCGGCATGTTGAGGAAGCGGCTGTTGGGCAGCAGCGTGCGCAGGAAGGTGATACCCTCCTGGTCCAGCCCCTGGTCACATGGGTACGTCATGTTGCCAAACTCAGTGACTGCCAAGCCCTCAAACGCATAGTAGAGCGCGGACAGCCAGCGCAGCACCGTCAGCCATTGGAACACCACCTCTGTGAACGTGATGAAGAAGTTGCTCATCAGCAGCTGAATGGCTGTCCACACAATGGAGAGCATGAAGGCCACGTCCTGGTTAGGTGCCAAGATGGCGCAGCAGTGCAGCACCTGAAGCAACAAGGTAAGCACATGGCAATGTTTGGTGGTTGTCAGCACGCACGAAATCATGGCGGACTTCAGGCAAAATACTGCTGTTGTGTTTGGGGATATGCAAGTCGACACCTTTCTTTCCATCAGTGCATAGCTAACTTCTGAAAGCAGAGCAGTCTTATTAGACAGCTGACCCCTGACTGCACCAACAAGTCAATCACCTGCACTGCAATAAGTGACAGCAGCGTGCTCGTGGTCCCATTCTCCAGGATGTAACGGGCGCCTGGCCTCAGACCTGCCATACCATACACGGTAAAGCAGAAGACCAGCGCAGAGATGATCTGGAAGGGTGTGGTGGCCACCACCTTCGCTGCGTAGTAGGCGTGTGACCTGTACAGCTTGGCACTGGCATCTGCAATGTAGAACTTCTTGTCAGCGCTGTAGAGGCTCATGCTGATGTAGGGCATCAGGCAGAAGAAGGACAGGATGTTGAAGGTCATATTGAGCCGGCCTCTGATGCTCGACGCATCGCCCCCCATGCCATAGTACAGCAGGCCCATGAGGATGGCCACCCAGGCAAAGGTCATGGTGCGGCCCGCCACGTCTGCTGGGTTGCGCGTGATGGCCAGCAGCTCGCGGCCATAGCAGGATGCAAACTGCCGCCACCAGCCTGTTGCCCACTTGCCCTGCTTCTTGGTGCTGACCTGCCCAGGCGCTGTGATGGCTGCCAGGTCACGCAGCCTGTAGTCTGCAGGCTCAAACCCACTGCTGGCACTGCTGCTGTCTGCAAAGCTGCTGCGGACGCCCACCATCTTGTTCATGTGTGCCTGCATCTTCTGGCCCAAGCTCTTAGTGCCAATCATGCTGTCGCTGCCGCCGCCAAACGGCACAACACCGCTGAGGCTGGTGTAGCTGGCCACAAACTCATTGCTGGCACGTGTGAGCTGCTCTATGTTGGTGATGGTGTGGCCGTAAAAGCGCTTGGGCTTGTGGAAGCCAATGGCCACCAGGTCCAGGGCCCAGTCCGAAGCCACGCCATGCTGGCTAGCGTCGTAGGGGTAGCCCAAGTGCCCAAACCAGGGCACCAGGTCATCGCGCACGCCATGGAACATGAGGCGGCCGCTGGCCAGCAGCGTCGCCTGCACACAGCAAAACAGCAGCGGGAACATGAGTTGGCAAGCGCTAAGCTAGGTACAGGTCCGTGTCCCTGCCAAAGCAGGACCTGCCGTGTTTGCCTGCTCTGCTGCTCTGCTGCTGTGTCATCACCACGGCTAGCACACATGTCCTGTGGCCATGAGGCTGCTGACTGCTATGGCCGCACAATTACTGCTGCCAGTGCCGGAGCTGGTTTTAGCCGCTGCCTTATTAAACATGCTCCAGATGCGTGCTTGCTGCTGGTCTAGAACACATCTACTGCAAACCCACATATTGCCTGCTGCTGGTTTGTGGTTGCTTCTGCCAATGTAATGCCTTTGCTCTCACCTTGTCGAACATGCTCCAAATGGCGCTGCGTGGCTGGTGGATGGATGCAATCACGACATGCCCGTTGTCGCGTGCCATGCGCTTCAAGAAGCCCATCACTGTCAGCGCGGCAAAGCTGTCCAGGCCGCTGGTGGGCTCGTCAAGGAACACAATGCTGGGTGCTGCTAGGATGCCGGCAGCGATGGACAGCCGCTTGCGCTCACCACCCGACAGGCCGCGCAGCATGAGGCCGCCCGGCAGCGTGCCGCCCACCATGGTGCGCTGCTTGTGTTTGAGGCCCATGGCTGCCAGCACCTCCACCACCCTTGCGCGGCGGTCTGCCTTGGACCATGTCTTGGGCAGGATGATGTCCGCATAGAAGGACATGGTCTCGCTGGTGGTCATGGTCGCCACAAAGTTGTCATCCTGCAAGCAGATGCAAGGCAGACACAGGCTTCACAGAGCACAGATAGGCCAGGCATGCCCTGCAGGTCCAATTGCTGGCATTTGTAGTGCAGGTTGAAATGAATGGGTCCCACCGCTGGCATTCATGATGCAGAAGTTATTGAATGGGTCATGGCTTGCACTCCACGGCCAACTGTGCTGTTAGGCATGAAAGGGCAGGTCAGGTGCAGAGGCGTGCTCACCGTCAAGCCTGCTGCATGCATTTGGCAGTCTGCTTGCTTTGCTGATTTGTCTCTGCTGCTGCTGTTGCTACTACTACTTTTGCACAATGTGCGTGTGTGTTGCATAGGAAGCAGCAGACAGCTGTTGCCTAGTGGCAACTCTAGTTGTGCAGCCACTATCAATGACTCAGCTGCATGTTTCAATCTGCGGCTGCGTGCTTTGCTGTGTGCTTTGCTGCGTGCTTCGGACTACAGTCTGCAGCATGTGCTGAACCTGCACCTCACCAGATAACCGCAAAAATAAGTCCTTGCAGGATGATGCTTCCCCACTAAATAGCTCAAGCAGCACTGCAGGACCTCACCTGTGGCACGTACGACGTTTTACGAATGAAGCTGCTGGTTGCAGGTTGTCCATCAACCAGTAGGAAGCCGCTCAGGTTGCCCATTGACTTGCGCTGTGCCAAGATGTCCATCAGGGTGGACTTTCCAGCACCAGATGGACCCAACAATGCCTGAGCAGGTTTAAATCGCAGGCACAAGGCATGGGACGGCAAGTAGCTTCATTTTAAGCTACAACCTACAATAACCTCAGCCATCTGAAAAGCTTCAGCAGTATGGCTAAGAGCATTGTTTCGTTGGCATAGCATGCACTGCAGGGCAGACCGCTGCAACTGTCTTGGGCACTGGCTTCCAAGCAGTAGCTTTGCTGTTGTTACTTTCAATTGCTGCAGCTGCCAACAACGTACCTGCATCTCTCCTGGAGCCGCCTGGCCCCAGACGTCATGCAAGACCACTATCTTGCCGCCTGCAGTGTTGTAGGCGCAGCAGAGCTGCTGCCACTCAAGGTGCACCTTCTCCACCTTGGTGGTGGCCTTGTCGCTGTGCGAACCGTCGTCGCAGCCCTCGCTGGACACACGGGTAACATGGCCGGCTGCTTCTGGGTCGCAAACTGCATGAATGCAAGGATGCCAGTAAGCTTCGCGGCGGGAAAGCTTGGCGGTACAGGTGCTGCACTGCTTCCAGGGAGCCGGCTTCACAAGACGGCGGTAAAAAGAACACATCCATTACAGCCCACCTCTTTTGAAGCCACTTGCAGCGGAGTTCCGCTTGTCTAAGGTGAGCACAACGTCTTCCGTGCCCTCCTCCTGCTCCTCTCCGCCTTCACTGAGTCTAGACTTGGTCAGCTTAGAGGCTGAAGAACTGTTTCTACGTCTAAAAGCTGCTAGCGGGCGTGGGTCATACAGCAGGTATGTCTTGATGAACCAAAAGCCAGCAAAGATGTGGGCAAACACGACCACTGGCACCCACAGACCGACAATAGCAGTGTCATACATCTCCGTATTGCTTTGAGGGGCTTGAAGCCCCTTGAGCTAGGCTAAGACCGGCGCATAGACCGGTTGCCAGAGCAGAGGACGTGTAGCGATGGGCACACGGGGCCGGTCTGGCTAGTCAATCAAAAATGCACCGATTTTGCGTTGTGACAAATTGTTTTTAGAAAGGCTGCGACGGAACTATGTATCCACTTGTTGTTAGCGAGGTTTAGGGTAGCACAGGAAAGCATGGCGCCTCCTTTACAGTGACACTTGTTTCCTCAAGTTGGAAACCGGCGCCTTTTGTTATAATATGTGCTGATAGGACTATGGAGTGTGTCGACCATTCTGCCTAGTGTCATGGCAACATCTATAGGAGGGAAGAAAATGCGCTTGATCAGCGAAACAGTGCAGCATCACGGCAAGCTACACAGCAGATCCATGTTGGGTTGCTAAATCAGCTAGCCAACAAAACGTCAGCGGCACTGCAGCTGCGACCTGCAATTTGCCCAGCTGCAAGCACAGGGCCATATGAGACATTGGTCTCAGCAGCAGCACACTGCTACTGCGCATGCCAAGCACACACAACGCCATTCTATATTACCTCTGCGCGAGTATACAGCACATGTTCTGGGTTGACGATGTTAACAGACGGAAGAACTTGCACCCCGGGTGTGACAACTGCATTTGGGTTATGCGCATGCATGCAATATATGTACAGCAGCTGACTGCTTCATTTGCACCTGGGCAGTTGCAGCAGGAGAAGGTCTCCTGCTGTTTGTGCCTAAGGAAGTGTGCTGCTAGCCACAAGTAATACGACACAGCACTGCATGCACGCGAAGGCGTGCCCCACAGCCTGCCCACCCTCCCGCATGCAAGCTCTGTTGCAGGCACCCTCTATAACTGACGCATGACGCTGGAACACACAGTAGACACGTAGCAAGCACCAGGTCCAGGTGACGAGCTTCAGGGGCACCAGCCCTTTCGCTACCTGTGGTACATCATGGAAATTACATCACATTTTTCACATTTTGGAAGTTACTTGGGTAACTTCGCCAGTTTGGGGAGCCAATGACAGGCTCATTGGGCAAAGAGCAAAACAAGATCATCATTTGCAGCGGCTGACCTGTTGCTTTACCCCACTGAAGAGCACCAAGCTCAACCACATCTGTTCCTTATCAGAAACTGGCACATCAAATGTGCATTCAGCAGCCAGGCTAGCTGGCATTTGATGGCCAAAGGTCTTTGCAGATTATGTCGTAATACGATACCTATCTACGCTACGGACTGTCCTGCGCACACATGCTCAGGCGCGGGGCCAATGCATCGCCATATGGCGTTGATGCTATGGCATTAATGGGTGATGTGATGATGATGCTCAGCCATGGTAATGGTCATCGGTACCACACCAACAATGGCGAAAGAATAATAACAACAACATGGCGGGATGCAATTGCTGCAGCTGCTCCTCATCATGTAGATGGACGACATGGTGTGCCAGAAAGGTTAAACACCTGACATGGACTGCGCCATTCAAAAACAGCATCAGCATCGCGGCAGCAACATCACAAGCTTTGCCTGAACGAAAGTAGCACCTCAGTACATGCAGTCGCAGGTCAGGCTGGCTCGCCAAATTGTGAAAGCTTCGCCTGCAGTTGCGGTGTGGCAGTGTAACAGCCAAGCAAAATGCACAGTGGCCGCACCCTGAACTGACGCACAAGATAGCATCAAGCCTTTCAGCGGTGTGCTGGAGGCCGCTCACAATCCACAATTCCCAGCGTACACCAATTCAGTGCAAGCCCAACATGCAACCATGCCAGAAACATAAGCTAAATCATCCCTCCACATATGCTGATGGTGCTGTTGACATGGCGGGCTTAATGTTGTCACACATAACACGGTAAAGGCGTTTAGCTGGTGAGCACACCTGCTGTACCTGCATCATGATGCCCAGTACTCACCCACAGGCTCAGTCCTCTGCGCTGCCGCACCACCCTGTGTCACGGCCGCTGCATGCTGGGTGCTAGCATAATTGTGAAGTGCCAGCAGTGGTCAGAGAACGCAACTTGCCATAGACGTCATCAACGATGTTATTACCACAGATCAACACTCACTGCCGATTTTCGGCGCACCACTAGCTGGTTTGTCGTGTTGAGTTGGAGAAAGAACAACATCAGCAGGCATAAGCACGCTGCTGTAACTGCAGCCGTTGTTAATCAGCCAAGCCATGGGATCATGCACACACAAAGGAGCATGTTCCAAAGATCACACATCGCAGGTCTCGCTCCCAGCGCAAATGACCCGTGCTATTCAGTCAATGCTGTTGCTAACCCGCTACATCTGTCTACAAACAATGACGTCCACCATGGACAAAGCACACCACTCACAACCACCACGAGCATGGGCAGGTTCAAACAACCCTCCTTCCTGTGCATGGTCTCCATGCCACGTGCTTGTACAAGCAACTAAGAGAAGCAGTAACCGCCCAAGGCGGTGCTGGCAAACCAGACAACAGGCCGAAAGCCTGTTACAACTGGGCAGCATGCAGTGACTGGCCCTTTAGAGTAATCATCTAGGCTGGTTTGGCAATGATATTGCCTGCCACACCCCATTCTGGTGCAATACGTCCAGTACACCCTCAGCCACAAAATGACTACACGATACATGACAAACGGTGCATAATTACATGTGTGGCGCCGACGCAGGCTTGCAGGAAAGCAGATAATAATGTGCGGCACACGTTTCACTACACTGTGCAATGCATGATGAAGTGCGTGCAGCTGCACTCCAGGTAATATGCACGCGCTGCTCTCTGTGCACACCGCTGAGCACGCACGCCACATGAACACCTGCTGCGTGCATACTCCTTGGTGCTCAAACGTGGTGGTGCCTAAACCCCCTCTTCACACTCGCAAACCAACCAAGGAGGCAACACAAGCAGTGAGATGTGGCTTCACATGCAAGTAAGCACAGGGCACTGGGGAAGCAGAGTTTGCACCACAGCTGCCAGCTGTACCAACGTGCAATAAAGATTGTGGCTGCACTGCTACAACTAGCCAGCAGCACTGCTACAATCAGCCAGGGTTGTCATTTCCCAGGGCTACATTCTACACTCCCACACCATCAAACCCATGAGCACGCCACATGCATGCAAGTGCACTGAACCACACACCACTGCACTGCTCAGGGCCTGGCGCATACAAACTGAGAGCCACACAGATGCAGAGGCGGACACATGAGCACCACCACCAAAAGAGCATGCGGCATTGTCACAACAGCTGCTTTTCCCAGTACACAGCAGAGGCTGTTCATCCGCCTGTGGTGCACACGCATAGCAGCGTTGTGTAAGAAACAGCCAACGCCACCGCAATGGTTTCCTGCTGCTCGCAGGTTTACGACCTGCAATCACAGGCAACACACATCAAACATGCACACACAATTACAGAAGCAACACTGCTGTGGTGTCCTGCACAACTCTGATAAGGCCTGGGGCCATGCAGAGTGCTACATCACTTGCACGCAACCCACATGCACACGACAAAAGGCACTCTTTTCCTTACACCAGGTGCCTGCGCAGCACGCTCTCAGGAGGCTCCCCACCCCTCCACCCAACCCATTGTTGCTGTGCCTGTGCAGGGGCTGTTGCCACCCCGCCCAACCCAGTCGCTAAAATACAATGTTGTCAATCGCAACACAAGCAACAGAAAGCTGTGACCACACTGGCGCTCAGCTGAAGCCAACAATCAACGTCAACACCCGAAACACTTCCCGCAACCTAAAACACCCCGCTGCGGATCAGCAGCGTGCCAGCAGCCGCCATCGCCGCTGATAGTGCAGCTGCCGTGATCTGCTGGCCCTCCACAGTGGCAGCGCCCTTGCGGCCAATGTCGGCAGCCAGCTGCTGCGTCAGCGCATCAGGTGCGACGCCATCTCGCCGCATGCCCCTCAGCAGCTCCAGTGCCTTGTCATACAGCCCAGCCCGGTCAGCAGCTGCTATCAGCGCATTGTACACATGCACGCCAGCGCTGCAGCCAGCTGCTGCCAACCGCTGCCGCACGCGCATGGCCGACACAGCATCCCCAGCCAGCGAGTGTGCAGCAATGAGTCCGCAGTATGCATACTCTCCTGGCGCGTGCCCAGCGGCCTGCATTGCGCGGAACACCAGCTCGGTGCGCGGCGGGTCGCCCGCCATGCCCAGCACACCAATCATGGACTCATACGTGGATGCATCAGCAGCGCCAGCACCGCGCGCCTGCACAAACAGCGCATCCGCCAGCGCCAGCTGCCCCGCCCTGCCTGCTGCAGATATGGCGGCACCAAACATGCTTGGGCCAGGAGCCACCCCCAGCAGCGACGCGCGTGCCAGCACCCCGACAGCCTCCCGCCACTTGCCGCCACGCTCATACGCCATCATCAGCGCAGAGAGCACGCCCTCATTGATGACGCCATGGCTGCTGCTGCTGCTGCTGCTAGCTGAGCCAGCAGTCGACTTGACGCTGCTGCCATTGGCATTGGCGTTGCCGTTGGTATTGGCGCTGCCACCAGGCTGCAGAGCTTGACGATGTCGTTGCAGCACCTCCTGCTGCTGCTGCTGCTGCTGCGCTGCAGCCATAACTGCAGCTGGCACTTGCTGCTGCTGCTGCTGCTGCTGCAGCGCATGCGCCTGGTGGTACCGCTGCTGTTGCATCAGCAACGCTTGCAAGTCAACATTAGCTACCAGCTGCTGCTGCAGTGCCATTTGAGCAAGCTGCTGCGCAAGCATGTTAGAACTGACAGCTGCAGCAGTTGCTGCAGCAGCATTGCCCCCAGGACTGCTGCTGCTGCTGCTGCCTCTGCTGCTGGGCGCAGCAGCCTCAAGAGCAGGCGAGTCACTGCGGTCACTGCCAGCCAGGTTGTTGCTGCTGCTGTTGGCACTGCTGCTGCTGATGCCAGCAGCAGCCTCGTGCTGCAGCTCCAGGTCAAGACCATGCAGCTGGCTGGCACTAGTCCACAGCTGGCTGCTGCTGCTTGCTGCCTTGACATTGCTGCTGCTGCTGCTGCTGCTGCTGGCTTGCTTGCTGGTGTGGTTGCTGCTGCTGTCGTCAAACTGCCCTGGGCGCTGGATGAGGCCCTGCCGGCTGGATGCTGCCTGCCAGCCCCACACGCCCGGGACGACCTCAGCATCCATGCCGCCACTCAAGCCAGCAAAGCCACCAGCAGCATAGCCCCGGCTGCTGGGCTTGCCTGCTGCGGCAGCTGCTGCTGCTGCCTGCCAGGGCATGCTGCCGCTGTGCACGGCTGCTGCTGCAAGTGTTTGCCGCTCCAGCAGGGCAAACAGGGCCTCAGCACGCTGCCACTCCCCGCACTCGCCAAGGCACTTGAGCAGCGCAGAATATGTGTAAGAATTTGGTGCCACTCCGCCCCAGCTGGGCTGCTGCATGAGGCCCAGCATCTCCTCTGCCCGCTCCCACTGCCTTGCATTGCCCAGCGCGGTCAGCAGTGCTGTGTAGGTGCGCACATTGGGCCGCACCCCGGTGCTGAGCATCCACTGCACCACAGACTCGCCGCGCTGCCACTGCCCTGCTGCTGCCAGCGCAGAGATCAGCGCGGTGCACGACACCACGTCCGGCTTGATGCCAGCGCGGCACATGTCCTCAAACAGCGCCACCGCCTGCTGCCAGTTGCTGCCAGCTGCGCAGGCAGACATTGCTGCTGCAAAAGCATGCCCTGTTGGCAGCACCCCAGCAGCTGTCATGTCCTGCCAGATGTCCAGGGCCTTCTGCCAGGCGCCACCCTCGGTGGCTGCGCGCATGGCGGCAGTGTACGCGTGCACGGTGGGCGCGAGCTTGGAGCCCTTGGGTGCGCTGCGCATGGCATCATACATAGCCAGGGCTCGCTCGCTCAGGCCCTTGCGCGAGCACACCTGCACAGCAGGAACGGCAGCAGCAGCGGCGTGTTTTGTTGTGCAAGGTGCACGCGCAGCAACTGAGACATGCAACCAGATGTGCAGCCTTGTGTACTTGCAGAAATGAGTATGGGCAGCACTGTTCGCGCCATAATGTTGATCACATGTCTGAAGCTGCGCAACACAAGTAACCTCTCTGTACAACATGCTGCAGCTGCTGCGACAGCTCTGGTTGCTTCCACAGACCCACTGAACAGGGCTCCTCTGCCTACTGACCTCAATGTAGGTGATGCACAGCCTGCAGTCCAGCGGGCACTCCACTGCCTGCGCATCCTCCCACACAGCCAGCGCTCGGTCGAGGAGGCCAGCCGCCAGTGCCGCGCGCATGGCTGCAGTGTAGGTGTACACGGTTGGCGACAGCCCCGCACCCCCCACTGACCCAGGCGCTTTCATCCACTCGTACACCGACAGTGCCGTCATGGCCTGGCCATGTTCAGAGCACACGCGGATGAGCTGCAGCAGCAGCAGGCAAACAGTGGCATGCAGCAGCAGCAGGGCAGATGTGAGCACTTGCCCTGCACACAAATGCATACACATCACAAGGCTGCAGGTAGCATGCAGTGCAAGCACACACCTGCTTGCCCCACAGTGCCACTCATGCAGAGGCAGCTGCAAGTTGAATATGCAGTGTTCCGCTGCACAGCGTGTCCAGCTGCAACATTTGCATTGCTCCCAGTGCTCAAACAGTGTTGCAGCTGCGAGGTGTGGAAGCCAACATGTCGGTTTCAACCTCCCAGCATCAGTTGTAAGCCACAGGCCGGTCAGCACACGTGTCACCCTGGACAGCATCATCAGACAGCCGCCGGCCTCACCGTGGTGCACAGGCGGTCATCCAGCACGTGGCCGCTGTCCTGCAGCCACTGCGACAGCACAAGGGCACGCCGCCAGGTCGCCTTGTTCCTGCCCAGCGTGCCCACAAGCTTGTCAAGCTCGCGATTATCAAGGCTGCCTGCAGGAACGTCGCCAGGGGGTGGCAACACCACAGGAGCTGCGGCATCTGCCAGTCGCAGCAGCTCTTCAGGCAACACATGGCTGCTGGGGGTGCACTGGAGCTGGTGGTGCTGGCGCATGCACCAGAGGCTTGTTGCTTGCTGTTGCTGCTGTTCGCACTAGGAGCCGCGCAGACGTGCTGCCGGCTGCATCCGAGGCTGACTGATCACCAGGGAAAGATATGACAGGGATGCTGGTGGCAGAGGACAGCGTGGCCTGCGGCGTCAGGACCACCAACGGTGTACGTGAGCCTTATCGGACCAAGCCATGCATGCACCGTTTTGAACGCTTGATCAGACTCGTTCATAAACCAACTCGGCTTCGAAACCATAGTACACATACTCTGGAGGTATTCTGTGGCTGAACATTTGCAGCTGCTGTGCTGAGCCTCACCTGTTCATCAGAGCTGTCGAGATCCCTAAGTGAACTATCAACTAATAGTCCTGAAGGCGTATACGACACCCTTTGTTGCTGTATGGACGGCCTGTACACTACGGGACCTGGGGTGTTCCTCTCACGCGTAGGCAGGCGATGCCTAACGGCTCTGCTGGCCATGCTACTTGTTCCCGAATGTGACACCTCCGGACCTAGTCTTGCGGGCAGGAACACCATGGTGCCGAAAAACAGGTGGCTCAGAGCAAGTGTCGAACCATACTACTGCGTATTATGTCGCACATACGTGTGATCGTGCTACTCGACATCATTTAACGAATCTTTTCTATGTGCCGCACCATATGCGGCGTGCAAACCACACGCAACAACGCAGATTGTCACATTTTTGACATGACATGTGGTGGCACCACAGTGGTGCGCCGTGATTGCGCCGCAATCTCAATGTTTTGTCACCTTTGGCAACCGTTCCCCAACCGGTTACTCATTTGGGTCTTGGTACTTCGAGTCAATGATGCATCGCGCAAGATCGATCAAGGCTGGGGCCACGGTCCCTGCCAGATCAGTAATCGGGCGAGTGCACCAGCGTGTGGTCACCGCATCAGCCAGCAGAAGGGATGTTCTCATTGGCTCCGGTGTTATGGGCTTAGGAGCTGCAGGTGAGCCAGGGCTGCCGTGCACGGCACGCTGACCTGTCACGCAACTTGGGGCCACCTGTCATGCAACTTGTCGGCCACCTGTTCCACTGGGCATCCGTTGCGGTGCATTTATTCGATCAAATGCCATGCAGCCGTGGGCATCAGGTGTTGCATAAATCTCACCATATCTACGGCACATAATGGTCGCGTCACTGGTGTACACATTGTCTGCCACATACCCTGTTTCTGTGCACCATGGCAGGACCTGGGCTGGCCTCTCCCAGTAGCATTTACGACTTCAGTGCCATGCAGTATGAGCAGGAGGTGTCCTTGTCTAACTACAAGGGCCAGGTGCTCGTCATCGTGAACATTGCGAGCGAATGACCCCTGCAGGTACGCACCAGCTGGTGCAGCAGCACTAGCTTGGACACCAGCAGCTTGTGCACTTCTTCTTGCTACCAGCCAACCAGTTGTCATCAGCTTACCATAGATACTTAATTTACAAGCGTCTTGCGCCCCCCCCCCCCCCCCCTCGGCTAAGGAGTGTGATCATGGCCTGCCTGCCTGCTGCCGCTGCTGCTGCCTCTGACTCCTGCTGCAACAGAACGTGAACTACCCAGGACTGAGGACGTTGTACAACACCTACCATGACGCTGGTTTTAATGTCGTTGCCTTCCCCTGCAATCAGTGAGTGAACCACAAATCGCAGCAGCGGGAACACCAGCAGCTGCAGAGCGTGAATTCCTGCGCTGTTGCTGCACCAGACAGTGCCAGAGCCGGGCTAACCATCTTGGAGCGCCTGCAGGCTTGACTGCTGGTGAAGCTCCTGTGCAGCCCACGCACGCAACCGCAACACAATTGAATATGAGTGCAGTTTCAGCTTCATGCAGACTTGGTTGGTGCACATGCAGCTGGTTGACGGCGCTGGGTGCCTGTGTGCATGTGCTCCAGGTTTGGCGGCCAAGCACCAGGCACATCAGAGGAGGAACGCCAGTGGGCCTTCAGGAAGTTCGGCTTTGAGTTTGACGTGTTCGTGAGTAGCAGGAGTAGCAGGCAGGCTTGGGCTCAGTGGGGGTGGGGGGTGCACCTCTGCCGAGCAAGAAGCGGGGCAGGGCACACCTGCAGCATGGTTGCGCAGCACCTCAGCATCAGCTGTGACCCATGGCCTGTGGGTGTATGAGGACCGCAGGTACTGCAGGTTGCAGCAGACGAAAGTGCGGATGCATGGCATGTTGCTCGCACTTGCTGCTGTTGTTGCTGATACCCTGCTGTCGTGCACGCAGGACAAGCTTGAGGTGAACGGCCCTGCTGCGCACCCGCTGTACCAGTTCCTGCGCCAGCAGCAGCCGGTGTCAGCGCCAGGCCAGGCACGGCCGGGGCCGGCAGGCGCAGGCCCAGGAGCCATTGAGTGGTGAGCAGCAGAGCAACACGGCAGCCGCTGCTGGGCAAGCCACAGCAGGCATGTTGTCACCCTGGTCTGTGACATGTGCGGTGTTACTGGGCAGCACCAGCTGTGGCCGTGCGAAATTGAACAAAATGCTGTGTGGTGCAGTTTCCAGCAGCACGTTCCTGACACCGTCATGTGCACCACCCAGGAAGAGTCATTGAACATCTCACAGGGCTCCTGCCAGGCGGCTCAGGGTGCAATAATTATGTATGCAAAAAAATGGAGTTGCCTGTCACTGCTTGCGGCAGACCTGGCTGCTGCTGGCTTGGGCAGCGCTCACCTGGCCACCCTCGTGCTGCTGCTGCTGCTGCTGCTGCTGCCAGGAACTATGTGAAGTTCCTGATGGACCGGCAGGGCCAGGCTGTGGCGCGCTACAAGCCGGGCTACGACCCACTGGACTTTGAGGCAGACGTAAGCGGCACAGCAGCAGCAAATGCACACCGCTGATGTGGGATGGGTAGCTGCAGCGTCAGTGACAACTGAGCAGGCAGCACTACAGCAGTGGCAGGCGCAACTGGAATGTGTACCAGCAGCTACTGCACCATGGGTTTTGTTGGGGATTGGTGGCAATAATGTTGGGGACTGGTGGCAATTTGAGCGTTTGTTGGTGCTGAGGTCTTTGCACATCAGGCCCTGCATCTGGTGAGCACCACACGCAGCCGTGGCAGCCGATAATGTATGATATGTTTTGGGTGCGGTTGAGACTGTGCCAACAAGCTCAGCATTTGACTGCAACACGGTTCGTCCTGACTTGTGTTGAGCTTCGCCTGCTGCTGCTGCCATGTGTGCAGGTGCGCCTGACGCTGGCTGGCAAGCCGCCCCTCAGCCCTGAGTGCCTCATGCACCCAGGCAGGAAGGGCTGCAAGGTCGAGAGGCTGCTGCAGCAGGCATAATGGCAGTTGCGGCTGGTGGCAGCTGTGAATCACTGCTTGCGGTAAAGCCTCAGCAGCAGCAGCAGCAGCAGCAGCAGCATACATAGGAGAGAGAGGTGAGCAGTACGCAAACTAGTCGCTCTCATCTATGTGCTGGAACAAAATCATCATTTGCTTCGTGCAGTGATGGTGTAGCCTGGACAAGCAGGAAGCCTCCTATGGGTGTGTGGGTGGTTGCGGGCAGCTCAAAGAAGTGTCTTCCATTGCCTAGGTGCTGCTGTTGCAGCGCCCAGGGTATCCCCCGCATGCGCCATTGTCTATGTCGGCGCTCTGGGTTTGTTTGGAATTGCATCATCAAAAGATAGTTGCGCGCGCAGGGCGCTTGCACTTCAGGGTGGTCCTGCAGATATGTACTTGCTTACAGTGCGCTTGCAACGGCGCGGGCATGGCAGCCGCACATATGACGGGCCATGGCGCAAACACCAGCCATGGCCCCAACCAGTTCGCCAGGCCTGCAGCACCTAGCCCGTCCTCCTTACAACGTCCTCAGGGCGGGCTTGAATGTGTGCATGCCAGGGGGCTGTGCGGCTGGCCATGTGCCATGCACGTTGTGGGCAGTGCAGATGAGTGTATTTGGCTTCAGAGTGTGTGATGGAGGGGTGGCATTTTTGGTTGTTGGGAGTTGTGGCTGCTGCTGTGATAGCAGGGGTTGCCATCCACTGCGCCTGCTGCCCAGAACTGCAATGGGCGTCAGGGAGGAATGTGATGTGGTCACTTTAGGCATGGCGTGTACGTCTGGTGGACCGCACTTTTGCTGCGCATATTGTCTTGGTTGCCCTAGGCCTGCTGTACACTGCCCGGCTGCAAATCTTCATGCACACGTGTATCAGAGGTGTGAAAGACTCGTAAAATGTCGAGTTTGCAAGCTGATGGGCCCTTTGCTGAAGGGGGTCCAGTTGCTTTGTTCAGCTGTTGTTCTGCCGACTGGGCCTGTCATCAGCCTGGCAGAGTCACCCATGTACCAGCACCGGTAAGTTGAAAATGTAAGGTATGTGCAGCTTATGTAGCCTAAATGTCAGCAGTGCTGGCAGGAGCAGCAGTAATAATTCTGGCAGGGAGATGTGCCAGTGCTGTGATTGTTGTTGCAAGGTGGCCATGGCATGATGGTCATGATGCCATAGGTCCCCCCCCCCCCCACTGATGCCTATAGGCTCAGCCAATAGATGGGCATGCAATAAGCAGCAGCAAGCAACCCAGCAGGGAAAGCAGAGCTGCTGACCCTGCTACGCAAGACTGCCATGCAAACAGTGCTGGCTGCACAGACTGTAGAATGCTGTGGCTAAATGCACGCTGTAAGCAGTAGTAATCAGCGTCGCATTGCCGACACGGCACATGGCAGGGCTGACAACTGGCATAATGCAACTAATCATTGAAGGCGCTAGCCGCTGGAGCACTGCTGAGCTGCTGTGGGTAACCTACTAGGCAGTGCATTGTGCATTGTGGGTGCACGCTCTGGGCGCACCACAAATGGATGCTTCAGCGCAGCTTCAGACATTTAAAATAATTGCTACCTGTGCGCACAGATTTGCGCATGAGGCCTCAACACAGCCAGGTTAGGAGGTGCATATGCTGTCCTGGTGTTGTTCTGTGGGTTGATTTCATCCTCAACGGTTGCCGCGTGCTTCATTTGATGAGAACCGCAAACAATCACAGTTCAATTCATCTCAACGTCGTAGGATGAAGTTGCCTATAATGTCGAAGGTGACGACGCGTTACTTGAGGGTTTTCGAGCAGTACACATGAGATATGTTTGCCACAGACACAAAGTATGAGAATCACAAGCCGTAAATACTTTTATACCTAGCCATTTGATTGCGTAAGGCATTCGCTGAAGCAACACAGCCTCTTTCACATACATACATACATACATACCGGTCTCTCAGGATGGCACCCCAGCAGCCTGTGCTCCTGTTAGATTTTGCAGTGTACAAGCCCCCTGAAGAACTGCGGATAGAATACTTCGCCACACAAAAGGCCAGCAGGAAGTGGCAGGTGTGTGTCAAGGAACAGCAGTGCGTTCTTGAAGGCCGGGCTGCATGCGATAGCCCTAGCATGCATACAGGCTTATAAACTACAACAACCAGAGTAACTTTGCGAATCGCATGTAGCCACCCCTGCACACTGCCCGCCATTTGCCTTTGGCGCCAGGCTTGCCGCCCGCTCTTACTGTCAGTGCTGCGATTTTACATCTAAACAGGAATGCAAGGAGGAGAACTATGAGTTCATCAGCAGGGTCTTCACGCGCTCTGGCATCAGCCCGTGCGGCACCTACCTGCCTGCCTGGATTAACCCGGTGCACACCAAGGAGCCCAAGTATGACATGGACACCGCCAAGAAGGAGGCGGAAATGACCATGTGCGGAGCGCTTTCGGACCTACTGGAGAAGACAGGTGGGAGCCAACAGCACACGCCTGCGGACTGGGCTCAGAGCGGAGCAGCAGCAGCAGCAGCAGCAGCTCCACTTGTGCATGTCGCCTGCAGGCTGTGCTCAGGGCAAAGCAGCGGCAGCAGCAAAGGCACAGCATTAGCAGCATCACCAGCAGCAGCAGCAGCTCCATTTGTGCATATATCGCAGCGATGCTGTGGGCAGCAGCAAGAACAGCAGCATGCAGCACCACTTGTGCCTGGTACAACATATTTGCGGTGCAACGGGGACCAACCAAGAAGACCAGGCCAATTCACCTGTCTGGTGTATCACAGTATGCTTTATGGTCAGGGTATCTGTGCTTAGCTCACCTCCAGCTGCCGCCGCTGTTGTCTCCTGCAGGCATTCGGCCCCAGGAGATTGACATCCTGGTCACTAACTGCAGCATCTACTGCCCCACGCCCAGCCTGGCCTCCATGCTGGTGAACCACTTCAAACTGAGGCAGGACATTCAAAGCTACCACCTGGGCGGCATGGGCTGCGGCAATGGCGTCATAGCGCTGTCCCTGATTCGCGACCTGCTGCAGGTAAAGTGCACACCAGGACAGCCTGTGACAGCAGCTGGCCCTGTCACAGCGGTGTTGTCACTGCACAGTCCGCTAGTGCATGCAAATCACCTACTGGGTCAGCAGGTGCTATTACGCGTCAGATAATGCCATTGCTAGTGCAAAGGGTATGTGTCAGGCTAGCACCATTACATGGCCAAGCACCGACACAACCTGCTGTTTACACTGCTGCTGTTGCCTGCAGGCTCGCCCCAACAGCATTGCTGTGTTTGTGCCTTCGGAGATCACCACCTACTGCTTCTACCCAGGCCTGCAGAAGGACTACATGGTGGCCAACGCCATTTTCCGCATGGGGGGCGCCGCCATCATGTTCAGCAACAAGCCCGCCTACTGGCGCAGCGCCAAGTACCAACTGCAGCACAACGTGCGCGTGCACACGGGCGCTGATGATGGCGCGTACAGCTGCATGGGCTGGGGGCCCGACAAGGACGGCGTCAACGGCGTGTACCTGCGCAAGGACGTGCCGCTGCAGGCTGCCAAGGCGCTGGAGGGCTGCCTGCGCAGCATCGCGCCCAAGATCCTCAACTGGAGCCAGTACGCTGAGGCGGCGTACAACCTGTTTGAGAAGACGGTGCTGGGCCGCGCAGTGCCGGAGTACGTGCCAGACTTCACCCAGTGCATCGATCACTTTGCGCTGCATGCGGGTGAGTGGTGGGGGCGGGGCTGGCTACTGCAGTATGGGCGAAACACTGTGCTCAGGCTGGTGTCCTCGGCACAGGCAGGGCAGGCAGTTCAAGCTGCAGCGTAGGTAGCAGCAGCACATGCTGTTTTGCCAGCACGCAGCACACGGCAGACATGCAGTTGATGGCTGCCTCCACGGTACGTGAGCGACGACGCAATGCAAGTGCTGGCGCAATTACCTATCTTTTGGACTCTGCAGTGGCACAATACTCAACAACTCTCCTTTGCCTGCTGTGTGTCGCTGCTTCCTGGCCGCCCTGCCACGTTGCCCCGCTGTTCCTGCAGGCGGCTACGCAGTGCTCAAGGGCCTGCAGCAAGCAATGCGGCTGCCATCTGAGGTGATGCTGCCCAGCTTTGCCACGCTGCGGGACTACGGCAACACCAGCTGCAGCACCACCTGGTACGTGATGGCCTACATGGAGTCCCTGCAGGGCATCAAGCGCAACCAGACCATCATGCAGATCGGCATGGGCGGCGGCATGAAGGCGGGCGTGAATGTGTGGCGGGCGCTGCGCGACGTCAAGAACACGCACACCGCGTGGCGCCACCTGAAGGGCCGCGCCGTGACCGAGGCAGACCTGCCCCGCCCCATCAGCGACCCGACCTGCAGGATCAACGGCGCAGCAGCAGCAGCAGGCCCAGCTGACCTGCAGGCAGCATTTGGGCAGCAGTCGACCATGACGAACGAGCTGCCAGCACATTAACCTGCAGTGGTGGTCCCACAGCACTGCCAGCGCACCGGCATGTGCAGAGGGAGCGGGTGGGCACAGTGAAGCAAACAGTGGCTGGCTTCATCTAGGCGCAACAGCAGGTGCTGCAGCTTGCAGCTTTGACGTGCTGAGCGGCTTTGTGCTGGAGCGTCGGCAGCAGTGCAAGTAAGAGAGGGCTTGAAGTGCATAATGTCACTGAACTTCAGATACAAGCCATGTTGTCTTTCCCACATTGATCACATGTATGTTAGTAGTGCCTCCAGGAGCATGCTTCAGGGTGAATCCCAGCACGCAGCGTGGCCTGCATACCGCACACCAGCTGCTGTTGCAGTCCGCCTGCAGCCACCGCGAGCTTGATAGCCGCAGTGTTGTGTACTTACAACCTACGCAGCAGCAAACATCCTCACAGCAGGATGCAGCAGCAGTCTGGAGCTTGTCAGCTGCAAAAGGTGGCTGTTCAAGGATAATGTCAGCTCATCATTATATTGTGTACTCTATTATCTGTGGTGCAGCCCCTGTTGCCACAATCGGCAATCATTTTGCTTAGTATTAGTCATAGTTGAAGCAGCCAGCAGCTTTCAAGTGTGGTTCTTGGCCTGCACCAGGCGATGCTGTGCATGCTCAATCTTAACACTCAATGCATCGATGGGTCACCGCAACATGTCTGATTTTGATGCAAGTCATGTCATCTGTCACCGCAACATGTCACTGCAGTACTGCCACAACTGGCAATGCCAGCAACAGCATGGTTTTGCCAGTGATGTAGGTGGTGTTACGACCCCTGTGTCATCCAAACGGTAACATTTATCAATCTCATCATGATGAAACTGGCTGCCGCTATCAGAGCTTCAGTTTGATTCAGATACTGGTCCACCAAACCAATCACAAGCAGAATTTTGCTAAATAGACTGTGCACGGTTGCTTCAGAGTCATGGTTGCCGTGCGTGGCAAGAGTTTGCACAATTGCCTGCAGCAAACATATGTGTCACCAAAGCTACTGCTTGCAGCGACATGCGCTGAAGTCTGCTAAGCCCCTAGTGTTACATGCTGCGGGATGTGCTGCTAGCTGTATACCACTAGCGGGCTTTACATTGTGGTGCAGGAAAGCACAGCGCAGAGTCAGCAGCCCCATGCATTGGAATTTATATCACCTGGCACCAGCCGGCGAGCACAGCAACCAGTGATGGCTGCCAAGGGGTGTGCAAGTCACTTGTGCAGTGCACAGCACTGCTTGCCTGGGTGGCACTTCAAGGGCACGTTGCCATGTCATCCATTTGACTGTTGCAATTGGTGATTTGTCAGCCTGTAAAGTTTGCTCTCACAGGCAGTGTGGACGCAGTCAGCAAGGTAATGCTAATCAACTTCCTGCCGGGCAATGTTCCAGGTCTGATCAGCACAGCTTGAGCGGCGGTTCAGTGTACTTCACAGCAACAAAAAGTGCACATCAGCCCTGCAGAAAGTCGCAGCCTGCACTGTACCAGTGCTAGCTGCAACACAAGCATCATACACTTGGGCTGTTGGGTCATGCACCACAGCACAATTGACGTCAGCCTGATCAAGCAAAGCAATAGCTGCTCGTCACCACAAGCCTGACGATATGCGCCATCATGATGACCAATTACAATATTGAAGGCAGTAGCTGCTGAAAGCTTTTCACAGATGCAGTGCCGATGACCTGGCTTCATCATGTAAATTCTGCTGCTGCTGTAATCATTGTGTAATTAAGTCAGCGTAGTCTGTAAATTAGTATAGTTCAAGCTACAGCCTTTCAAGAAGTGCGATTGATATCACGTGATGTCTGTGTAGGCACTGTGAGAAGTGGTGTATTTCACCAACTGCTTGTAACCTCAATGGTGAATTAAGTCACACCACACGACGTGGTACGTGATCACATCTTCTCAATATGCCATAGTTCTTCCTCTGATGTAAATATCTGGAACAAACCATACAAGAAATGTAATGACGCTGTGATTCACCAGCCACTTGTGATCTCAACAAACTTTGTTGCTCTTGAAAAGCAGTTGCTTGGGCCCTTACATTGGCAGACGTAATTTGCAATCGCAAACATATAGGTAAATACATGCAACCTTGCACTAGTAATATGTAAAGAACGGATTTAACGCTCTGGCTCCTATGTACTGCGGAACTTCTGGAGTTGAGATATGCAGCCATGACAAACCCTCAGCAGCTGGCCAGCCCTCTGCCATTTTTTTCTTATTGCTGCCTTGAGTCTGATCTGCCCTTTGAGTCAGCGTCATACTCATCAGCTCAGCCGGCTTCCTGTACTGCAACATGTAAGGATTACTGTCACTGACACTGCTTAGACCACTGCTTGCATGCACAGATAATTCCAAAGCAAACAACATTTGCGTGTAACGGGGAAGACGGGTTGTGCTTAGCTCAAGCGGCACGGCCAACGTCTTGCCCCACACACAGGGGCTTTTCTGGGGGCTGAGCCTCCTTGCGTGACAGTCTGAGTTGAACTGCTTGCATCTTCCTTTTCTTCAGGTTTCCGTTGTGGCGTACCCACTTGAGCACACCGTGTAAACCTCAATTTCGAGGAATTTCCTGGTGACCACAGCTGTCAGGCTTGACGTGAAGACGGCCACGCCAGCAGGTGCTTCATAAGTGCTGGACAGATGGCACCCAGCCTGCCGCACCCAGCCAGTGGCTAGCGCCGCTGGATGCAGGCCACACTGTCTGAGACCGAAACCAAGGACATACTGCACTGCACTGAGCCAGCTGCCAGCTTGGGTCAGACCAAGCCGTAAGCAGCACATACGTCAAGCGTTGCATCTGCAGGGATATGAACTCAAAGGCTGTCACTTGGCACACGCATTACCAAATACCAAATACCAAAGTAGGGCCACAGGACCACCCACTAAGGAGCCAAACAAGGCTCATGGGGTCATTACAATGTCGCGCCTTTCTTGACCAAAACTACCCCTTGGACGGATGCACTTGTCAGCCCTCCGAATGTAACTTCAGGCATCGTGTACTGATGAAAAAGCGTTGATAAAGCTGGGTAAACTAAATATAGAGCAACTATTGCACGGCGCTGGAGTCACAGGGTTCTAGTCGGCTCGGCCCGTAGACACGGAATGAAAAGAGCCACGTTTCTGATTCTATGACCGCTTCTGCTCCGCGAGTTAAAAAAGCAATCCAGATTGTACTTTATTTGCATTAACGTTCAGCAGATAACTCAGGATGAAGCCAGTGTACATGTTGGATTTCTCTGTCTTCAAGCCTCCGGAAGAATACAAGCTTAACCATGACGCTGGCATCGTTAACGCTTCACGATGGAGTGTGAGCACAAGCTACTAGTTGGCAGTATCACTCACCAGCATCTAGTTGCCTGGAATGCCGACACCTGCGCATGCTGGCGCTCTCGAGATAGTGCATAATCACGAGAAGCTTATATATTATATGGGTAGACATTGAAAGCTGTTGCTGCGCAGGCTTTGCAGCGGCTAGCCGTAGTGCGTCAGTGCCCAGCAGCAGCACTGTAGTGTGGAAGCCTCACGCATGCAGCTTTGCTTTATTTTTGCAGATGTATGTGGAGGAGAATGCACAGTTCCAGCTCAAGGTGGTGGAGAAGAGCGGCCTCAATCGTGATGGCACATACCTGCCCCCAGCTATTCACCCTACATTCGCCAAGGAGCCAAAATATGACATGAAGACGGCCATGGTTGAGGCCGAAATGGTCATGGGCGGTGTTGTGGCAGACTTGCTGGAGAAGACAGGTGTGCGCTGGTTGTGCCAGCCAACCGACTCACTTCGAGCCCGACGCTCCTGCGTTGCATACGATTAAACTGATCATTTTTCTGGTGTGTTCATATCCTGTGCAGGCATCAAGCCCGAGCAGGTTGACATTCTGATTACAAACTGCAGCATTTTCTGCCCAACGCCCTCCCTGGCGTCCATGCTGATCAATAAGTTCAAGTTTAGGCGCGATATACAGAGCTACAACTTGGGCGGTATGGGCTGCAGCATCGGCGTGGTAGCCATCGGCCTGGTGCGGGACATGCTGCAGGTGAGCTCAGCCTGGCAGGGTAGAAGTGACTGTTGATGATATCTGCGCTATGCGGTGATGCAAATGCTCCACCACCTTCTGAGTTTGCACATGCACAGCCAGAACGGCGGCTTATAGTATAATTGTTGAACCTCTGGTGTATGCTGTTGGTAGCGAAGCAGCCAGCTCACCACACCAGCCTCGCCCAACTGCTGCAGTACCGCCTACCCTGTCAGCCTGGCAGATGCAGCAGCAGGCAGGTACTGGGCAGGTGATGACCCAAACATAACTATTGCTGCATATCCTGCAAGTTTGCCAGCACTATGCTGTGGCAGATGCAGCAGGCGTTCTTGGCTGGACATGGGGGGCTGGCCTGCCTGCCGCACGCCTGCAACTGACTGCGGCAGCATGACCAGAGCAGCCGTGGCAGCCAGCAGCGCATCCTGGACAAACGCCAGCTGGAAGTGCTTGCCAGCAGGTGCAGCCGTGCCAGCACCAATGCTCAACACCCACCAGGGGAGGTTTGCACAAACTCGAGTCGGCCCTGCAGCGGCACACCAGGCCATCCCTGCAGGCACCGCCCACTCAGCCGTCAGCACCCCAACCATCACCACCGCTGCATGCCTCAGCTGGCACTTGCACACGTGTACATGTGTGTTCACTGCCACCATGTGCTGTCATCTGCTGCTCCAGGCGCACCCCAACAGCATCGCGCTGTTTGTGCCTGCGGAGATCACCACCTACTGCTTCTACCCCGGCAAGGTCAAGGACTACCTGGTCGCCAACGCCATCTTCCGCATGGGGGGCGCGGCAGTGCTCATGACCAACAAGCCGAGCCTGGTCAAGAGCTGCAAGTACCAGCTCACGCACGCTGTGCGCGTGCACACGGGCCAGGATGACGCAGCGTACAGGTGACAGGGCGTGCAGCGGCCGGCCGGCCGCAGCTCAAGCATGCGGGAAGGGCCAGCAATCGACGCACGCAGGGTGGCTGGCTTGCAGCGCCTGGCACAGCTGCAGCCGACACACTTGCATTGGCAATAGGTGCAAAGGCAGCAACAAGCGCTGCAAGACGGCAGCAGTGTGCCGCGGTGCAAGCGTACTAACAGCAGTGCTGGGTGAAGCCTGCGCATGGATACTTCCCTGAGGCATGGCACTGCTGCCGTGACAGCAAGAGCAACCACGCCATGTGCATGCACACACAATAACGCGATTGAGAGCCAGTGCTTGCTCAGAGTGGCTCCTTGGCCCCTGTTCACACGTTGAACCTGCCGACACAAGCAGCTGTCCCGCCACGCCGTGGCGCCTCCTCTGGTGGTGGTCCCACTGTCACTGCTGTCCTTGTCAACCCTGATGCTAACAGCAACACTCCTGCCACCGCTGCTGCTGCTGCTGCTGCTGTTGCTGCTGCTGGCCGCTGCAGGTGCATCAGCTGGGGCCCCGACCCCGAGGGGGTGAACGGTGTGTTCCTGGGCAAGGACGTGCCGCTGCAGGCCGGCATCATGCTTGAGGCGGTCATCAAGGCCATCACGCCGCGCATCATGACCTGGAGCCAGTACATGGAGGCGGCCTGGTTCATGTACAACAAGAAGGTGCTGGGCAACCCAGCCTACAAGCGCTACGTGCCAGACTACACAAAGTGCGCAGACCACTTCGCGCTGCACGCGGGTGAGCAAGGGGGCAGCTGCCTCACTAGATGCTGGATGCACTCCACAATGCGTGTACCGGTGCGGGCAGCGCCTACATCACCACCAAGGCAACCCACAGCTGCTGCTGCTATTCGCCCGTGCAAACGCGTCTTTAGTCTGCTGTCCTGTGCTGTGCCGCGCGCGGCTGCTGCTGACGGTGTGTGCCTGCGTGTGTGCTGCAGGCGGCTATGCTGTGCTCAAGGGCATCCAGCAGGGCATGGCCCTGCCCATTGATGCAGTGCTGCCCAGCTTTGCCAGCCTGCGGGACATGGGCAACACCAGCAGCAGCACAACCTGGTACAGCATCGCGTACCTCGAGACTCAGCAGATGGTGACACGCGGCCAGACCATCATGCAGGTGAGGCCTGCCGGATGGCGGCACAGCCAGCTCCCGGCTGCGCAGTGCCACCAGGGCTGTGTGGGTCGCGTGTGAACGCAACAGCAGCACAGGCCATCAGCAGCTCCTGTGTTCATGACGACGCATGGACCCAGCAGGATGCGACAGCTTGCATGACCGGCGTGCAAGTGTACAGTTTGAGGTTTCAATTGGTGGTGCTGTGCTTTGTTTGGCCGGCAGCCAGCTGATGCTTTGCTCCTGGTGTGCAAGCAGCAAAGGTGTCTGCTGTGTCTGCGGTATTGATGCACATGTGCTCTCCTGCGCACGTCCTCCACAACCAACTGTACTGCTACTCCCTGCAGTGGCTCACCCTGCTGCTGCTGCTGCTGCTGCTGCCTGTGTGCTGTTGCAGGTGGGTGCTGGTGGCGGCATGAAGGGCGGCGTCAACATCTGGAAGGCGCTGCGCGACACACACAGCATGCACCCGGCATGGCTGCACTGCGCGGGGCGCCCATACAGGTGAGGGCCGCGGGGCGGTGACAGGCAAGCAGAAGGCGGCTGCAGTCGGTGTGGCGCTGTCCACTCTGCCAGTGACCGGTGGATTCTGCGCCAGCAGAGCGCCCTGCCATGGTTTGTACAGTTTTGCATGCGCTGTTGTTGGCCAACCTTGTCTGCCGACCGTGCTGCCGGCTCTTGCTGGCCTGCACCCGCCCCAGCCGCCTTGCCCCTCGCCCGCCTGGTGACTGTGCAGGGACGAGGACCTGCCTCGGCGCGTGAACGAGAAGGAGAATGCGCTGCAGAAGCAGCAGATGCGGCAGGCGGAGGCGGAGGCGGTCACGGACGGCAGCAAGTCTGCGATCCAGCGCGCCATCGAGATCCAGGCTAACGCGGAGAGTCAAGAGCTGGGCGTGGCAGCACTGTAAGGGCTGTGCTGCTGCTCAGCTGGGAGGCAGCCAGCTGCACAGGCTGGCCCGCCACAGCAGCAGCGCCCGCTGCAGCTGCAGTGTGCGCTGCAGGTAGTGTGCTGGGTCTGGCCCTGCCTCCTGCGCGCTGCCATGCAGCGATGTAGCATAGTGAGTGTGTGTACTTGTGTGTGTCTGTGCCTCTGGTTGCTTGGCTCTGGTTCGGGGTTGAAGCAGCTGCAGCTGTGGTGCCACCAGCAATCGTCCTTGATGCAGCGTTCTGCACCGCCTCGTGTCTGACTGATGTGGGCAGTGCTGCACTTTGCCTTGCGCTGAAGGCGCTGGTGGGCTGGCTGCGCAGGTGCACCGGCAGCATGCGTGTGGAGCACTGCCAAAGTAGTTGGTGTGATGCTGTGATCAGGCCCTGGTGGCTGCCCTGGGCCTTGAGGTGGGCTGCTGCTGCTGTGCAAGCAGCACTCCCGATCAGACATGGCTTGCCTGTTTGTGTGGTTGTCGAATGTGTGTGAGAGGCCCTGTGGCACACCTGCAGGCGTGTTGTGTGCTAGTGGGAGCCCGGGAGTAGGGTGAGGGCCGCAGCTGTGCGAAGATGGGGCACACGCTGAGCTGGCTGGCCAGCCAGCATGCTTGCACGCAACTTGTGTGCACGCCACTTGCGCGCTGCAGCTCCTGTTGTGTGGTGTGCTGCCTGGATGATGAGCACAGCAGCACCTGGCAGCAGCAAGGCTCTTTTTCAAACCAAGGTGGTTGCCTGGGGCCCTGATGCTTTGCAGGTGCTCGCCAGCTGCGCCCATGCACCTCGGCACTGCTGTTGCGTGCAGGGACGGCAGTGCTGGTTGGGTGCGTCTGAGGCTGCATGTGCTGCCTCAAGCATGTAGCCACTTTTGACGTGCCAAATGTGGGAAGCTGTGTAAAGCTGACAGCTGCATGGCAGTGTACAGCAGCAAGCTCCCGCTCCCGAGCGGTGCGTGCCTTTCTGCAGGGCACCTGGCTGTGCACCTGGAATCTCTTGCGTGCATTGCATTCTGGAAGCATACAGTCTGTGCATGCATTTCTGCACATGCAACGGCAGCAGCTGGCTACAACAGGATGTGCTCTATTACTGACTTGTCTTTCTCAGGGGCATCTTTCAGACTTATCAATGCCAGTACCTGCTCTGCGCGCGGCCCCGCCGCTTGGCGGTGATCCAGGCTGGGGCAGGCCTGCACAGAGTGGCTGCCATGAGGTTGTGCTGTGGGGATCAGGATCCCACAGCTCAGTAGCTTGTGATTCATCTGCACCATTTCATGCGTGCTCAGCATTTCATACAGGTCTTCCACAGCAAGACGTTGAGTGTGTGGGCAGGCACTGGCGGTGACACGCGGCAGCCGCTGTGCCCTCCCAGGGCGCCTGCCGCAACCTGCTGTGCTCACCCACCCTCAAGTCATAAACAGCAGCTGTGCGCATGACTGGTGGTTTGGGCGGGCACTGCGGCTTTATCAAGCGGGCGCAGCGCAGCGCTCAGCAGCTGTCATGGCGCACACAAGGCGTTGCAGCCATGGCTAGCTGGTGTCGGGGAGTGAGGGTGGGATGATAGCGTCAAGCACTTTTCTGAACCTGTGTATTTGGTCAGGCGTTAGGTATTTCTCTAGCAGAAGGTAGTGCAGGGTCGTGTAGGGCAGCGTTGGTCAGCCCACTGGCC
Organism: Scenedesmus sp. NREL 46B-D3; assembly: GCA_014080715.1. Lineage (NCBI taxonomy): Eukaryota > Viridiplantae > Chlorophyta > Chlorophyceae > Sphaeropleales > Scenedesmaceae > Scenedesmus > Scenedesmus sp. NREL 46B-D3. The sequence continues at coordinate 160,160 of JACERP010000131.1, read as the reverse complement.
ATTTGCCTCCATCAGGGCTGAAGGCATGCCTGTGATTGGTGATGGCCGTGCTGGCCTGCTGCTGCTGCTGATGTGGGGGGGTTGGTGAGCTGCACAGCTCAGCTGTGCATGCAGCTTGTGGAGTGTGGGGCGCCATGCGCCACAGCCCGCAGCTGCATGCGTGGCAGGCTTCCCACAGCATAACCGTAGGACTGGCAGATATCAGGTCTACTTCGTTGGACACACGAGCATGGGCACACACAGTTTGGTTCATACCGTTGTCTTTTGTTCTTTTTTTTGGGACTGTGAGCCACACATATGCACGCCTGGCTGCCTTGATGTACTCAAACGACGACTCAAGTAGCTGTGTAACGAACTTTGTACCGAACGTGGTTGCCTCGCCTCCATCCTGTGCTGCGCTGGCTGCTGCTGGCAATCAATCAACTGTCACCAAGAATGAACAACTTGGACGGCATCTGCACTTGCCCAGATGCATGACGAGGTGTGTGCAACTTGGACTCGAGGTCCAACCTCCTAGGACAAACACCTTACACGGCACAATGTCACTGTGTACTGGCAGCACTGCCATGGCGCTGAGGTGGTGCCAACGGCCGCGGTGCTGCACTGAAAGGCAGACCCAGCCGCAGCTTGTGCCGCATTACTAGTAGGGCAATGTGTCAGCAGTGCTCACATCATGACAAAGGTCTCTGTCATTGGCTAGGTGCGCGCGTGGTGGGGTCACAGTCGGGCTGGCCTCATGCCTGATCAGGCGACCGGCAGTCAGCAGCGGCCTGCACCCCCCCCCCCCCACGCAATGCACTCCATCCGGTGTGGCTTACAGCTGTGACAGATGTCTGCGCCACCTTGGGGCATGTCAGGCGCTCGCGGCACCCAATGACGTTACATGCGGCAGGCAGGCCCAGCCCTGCAACCGCTGCAGGACGCGTTGCTGGACGCCTGCCTAAACTGCGCATGCAGCGTACGCTCAACCGGCACCGAAACTACTGACTCTGCTGTTGCTGCTGTGCCACGGCGGCCTCACTGGTGGCGGCAGTGGCAGGCGTGCCACCTGCAGGCGCTGATGCGTGCTTGCTGCCGTCCTCGCTGCCTCCAGCAGCAGCAGCGGCAGCAGCAGCCGCTGCTGCCTCTCTCTGAGGCTCCGCTGCCAGCTGAGTGCATAGCTGCTGTGCTGCACCTCCCACCCAACCCCCCCTTCACAGGCCGCAACAGCAACTGCTGCACCTGCTGCTGGGCAGGCACCAGGGGCAGCCCAGTCGCCCCTGCATGTCCAGCAGTGCTGCCTGCCCCTGGCGCAGCTGGGCTTGGCTCGGCAGCAGGCTCGCTGCCGCGCACAGGCTGCGCCCCTGTCAGGTGTAGCGCAGCACCCCCACTGCTGCTGGTGCGTTGACGGCTGCTTGCTGGCTCGCCGTCACCTGCAGCTTCAACAGCAGCAGCAGCAGCAGCGTCGCCCCCCCCCTGATCTCCATCTGCCGCTGCCGCTGCTGCTGCTGCTCCATCGTGCCTGCTGCGCTTGAGCAGCTTGGCAGCAGCCTGCTGCTGCGCCAACAAGGCCTGCTGCACGGCTGGCAGCTCCACGCCCAGCGCTGCTGCAACAGCCACCTCCTCCTGCGGCTCCAGCAGCCTGTTGGTGGCCGCGACTAGCTGCTTGATGGCCGCTGCTGCAGCTCACTCAGCTGCGCCTCGCCTGCTGCGCCTGCTGGCTCAGGGCACCGCGCCATTGCCGGCACCTGCAGCAGCAGCTGCATCAGCTCCTGCAGGGGCCTGCACTGCCGTGGGCGGGATCTTGGGGTGAGCCGGGACGACCTTCGCAAACACAGCAGGAGCTGCAGCTGGCCTTGCATGACGCTGATTGCTCGCATCAGTCGTTGCTGCCGGCTGTGTTCCTGCTGTGGCTGCTGCAGCCGGCAGCTTCTGCCTGCCATGCTCTGCTGCACCCTGCTGCTGCTGCTGGCCCGCCCCCGTGTCAGCATGTCGCCATGCTGCTGGCTGGTCCTGTCGCTGTCAAGCTGAGCAGCCGCAGCGGCAGGCAGCGGCTGGCAGCGCTGGGCCTGGCGCTGGCGGGGCCGCCCACACCGCCCAGGCCCACACCGCCCGGGGCGCTGCCGTGGATGGGCTGTGGCCACATCTGCTGCTGCTGCTGGGTCGGCCAGGCCTGCCCAGGCTGCCCTGAGGCTGGAGGTGGCTGCGGGGTTGCTGGCCAGCAGCCCAGCAGCAGCAGCAGGGTTGGTGGCCGCCAGCGCTGCCAACTGACGCAAGACGTGCACCGACAGCTGAACCTGCTGTTGCTGCTGCTGCTGCTGCTGCTGGCTGCGGGGGGTGGCAGCTGTTCTGTGTTTGCTGGTGCAGCTGTCGCATCTTCTGCAGCGGCTGGCACTGCCAGTCGTGCTTTCAGGTCAAGTAGCGGTGGCTGCTGCTGCTGCTGGTGGTGATGCTTCGCGTGCTGAGTAGCGCTGCTGTGCAGGGCTTGCAGTGGTGCATGGTCTGACTGGCCCGCTGCTGCGGCTTCTGCGTCAGCATGCTGCTGCTGCTGCGAGCCGTTTGGCTGTAGACCACCAGCCCCCAGGAGCAGCCCAGTTGCTGCTGGCCCCACAGCAGGAGCAGCAGCAGCGGTGCCAGCACCGCCTCCAGCCTGTTGCGGGGTGTGGTGGCTGTGTGGCTGCAGCTGCCGTTGCTGCCTGTGTTGCTGCTGTATCAGCTGGTGTACCTGCTGCTGCTGCTGGCTGCGCACATGGGTCTCGCTGCTGTATGCTGTGTACTTGTCTGCCTTGCCTCTGCACTGCTCAGCAGGGTACCTGCAGGCAGCGGGCAGGCAGCAGCACAGCGCAGGTAACCAGAGTGGTGCTGGTTGAATGAAATGGCTGCGCTGATGACGTGGCAAACCCTGTGCAGCATGCTTGCCTCAGGCCGCTCAAGCAGGCTGACGTGCATGCTTGCAAGCACTGCCTCTTAGTCATGTCACAGGTGAGGTCACACTTACAGCGACCGCAAGTTCAGCTGCGCTGCGCTGACGAACAGCACCGCAGCAGAGCAGCTTGCTGTGGCTGTGGGCTGGGTGTCATGCAGCACTGCACTTGCGGAGTGCGGGTGGTCACTAGAAAGGGCTGCGGCAGCCTGCTGCAGAGCAACCAGTCAACTGCTCATGGCAGTAGGCAGGCACAGCATGGCTGAGCAGAAGAGGAGCAACAGCTGCATGGCAACTTGCCCTGCGCTGAAGCCATGCAGCAGGCTTGCGCCGCCAGTCAACATGGTGCAAGCATCCTGCGGCTGCCAAGCTCAAGCCTGCACATAGCACATGGCAGGTGCCAGTGGGGCACAGCCCCCGCCCCCAACACACAGAGCAGCTCACTTTGCCGCGTTGTGAGCCAGCTTGTGCAGCGCCGCGCTGCCCAGGTCCACGCCGCACACGTCAGCCAGGCGCAGCAGGTACAGCAGCACGTCCGACAGCTCCTGGCCGACATGCGCCACCTCAGCCTGCAGGGGGCGCCGCACCCGCTCAGCAGTGCCGTGCGGGCTTGAGTGGGCGAGCATGCGCGTGGCGGCATGAGCGCGGCAGGGCAGGCCTAGGAGGTTGCGCGTGGCTGCCAGTGCATGCGCTGCAGGCGCGCAGGCTGCGGTGCAGGCGGCGCGGGTGTTGCAGGGAGCCTGCGCATGCTGCGCATGGCCGTGCAGTGGCCGGGCTGCGCCTCACTGACTGCTGAGGGGCACTGCCAGGTCGGGCATCAGCGCTGGCCCCTACGTTGCGCTGCCACGTGCACTGAGTGTTATGTGACAGATATTTGCCGCACGCGGCTGCTGCTGCTGCTGCAGCTGCTTGGCTGGTGTGTGCCAGCCGCACCTGTGAGAAGCTGGGCAGCCCAGCAGGCACCTCGCCCCGCCACTGGAAGATCTCAGCAAGCTCGCCAACCTGTCAGGGAAGCATAGCGTTTGTGTTATACCCAGGCATCTATGCCAGTGCATCTGCTCGCATGAGATGGGAGACCTTCGGTCCAGGTTCATGTTTGAGGCCAGCAAATTGGCGAGCGCTAGCGATGGCAGGTCAGCAACCTGGCGCGTGCACTGTCCATTGCGTCAATTCAGCTCTCTTATGTTGGCGGCCTGCTTTGTAACACGGCCAGTGGCAAAGGCAATGAGAAGCAGCAGCATCTGGAGCTACAGCATTGCTGACATCTGCTGCCATTTTAGCTGTCACCTCGCCAACGAGCGCCAGCACCAGGTTTCTAGGCGTGTGAAACTTCTCCCACTGCCTTTCCTGAGCGAACAGAGACAGGCTCCCCCTCAAGGCCTCCAAGGTCACGGGAGTGAACCGGGTCCCATGCTGCTGGTTAGCGGGTTCCATGGTTGAACTAGGTGGATAACAATCAAGAGTGACGTATCACGGATCCTGCAGCTGGGTCAACACCACGATCCAAGGCTAGTTGATCTCGGGACAGCAACAGTTGCCATTACATGGCGACATCGTAACCGTAGGATGGACGATTGCGCGCGTGAATGCGGTGTAAGCACATGCCCACCATTTGCGGAACAAACAGGGTCATCTGCCAGTGCCGATCATGTTTGGCAGTTACACAATTGGCTGTTCAAATTCCACAGCGTGGTCAATATCAGGCCTGTGCACGAACTTGGCACATCGGCTGCCTCTCCATTAAGTAGACAAACGTACATGCCAGAACGTGCATCTGCCAGTGCTCTTGAACCATCTTTGTTCTTACTGGACACCTGGGAAGCTCCCACAGGTGATGCCAGCAACAGCGTGTTGGCCACTAGTAATGCTGGCCTGGGCACCCTAAGCCTTGGTGTCCTTGGGGACTTCGGACCACCAGGCCATGCGTTGCTGCAAATGCTTATACCTACAAACACACATAGACCAACATCAGAGAAACTGGACCTACGAACTAACACACGGATGACAGCATTACGCAGTGCTCACATGCAAAGCATGAACTGCAGCCACAGCCACCTGCGTGCCAACTTGCAATCATCGACGCGAGGTGCTTTGTATGACGTGTGGGGGCGCAGCAGCAACAGTTGACATCACAGCGCATTGAAACAGTGCCATGGTGCCATGCGCGCCGCCTGCCAGCACAGGTGCCAACAGTATGTCAAGCTGGAGGCTGCAGGCCTGGCAGCCGCAAAGTGCTGGCCGTGGCGAGCAGCGAGGGGCCAGGCGACTTCACTGCAGCAGCAGCGCGTCATCCTGAGCCCAACGATCGAGCTAGCGCCCTGCTCAGGGCTAAGGTCGAAGTACCATCTGACGCATTCTTGATGCGAGAACAGTAGCGTGCAGCTGCATACCATGGCGCCGCCAGGTCACGCCAGCCATGCAGCGATGCAGTCAATGCCGCCTAGTGCGTGCCATGGGCCGTGCGAAACACACACCGCTGGAAACTGAGGTGGTGTGACGGGCAGCTGACAGGCAGCCAAGCAATGATGGTGATGCTGTACACGAGGCCTGCAGAGAAGCCAGTGTCATATACAGGAATGAACAGTGCAGTGTCCACCAAGCAGGCCCATGCCCCACCCACCACACACACACACACACACACACACACACACACACACACACACACACCGCATCACGGCCACATGTGCAGGGGCCCAGGCACACACACACATCCAGCCCTCTGCATCGCCTGTGAGGTATGCATGCTTCAACAGCGTGTTGTGCTGTGGTTGTTGTCTCAGAAATTTAGCACAGGGCATGAGCACCGGCTGTGCGACCCACTCAGCAGGCCCACACACTGGCAGTCAAGTCCACGCGCACGTGTTCAGCCCACCAAAACAATCAACATCAACGCATGGTCCATCAGGTGCAGGCAGATGCCAGGTTCCGTGGCTGGGCTTGCATGCTGCTGGTCTTGTCTGCAGCTACCACACGACACTCTGTCTCTGGTATCTCCATCAGCATGGCAGACGCAACTGCCCAAGCAGCTGTCTTTGCAATCTGCTGCCGCTGGACGCCCATGCTGTGTGCACACGCGGGCCAGCAGTGCGCGTGTCAGGCAGGTGCCTGCATTGCCGCGCCAACCAACGCCAGGCAAGCAGCCAGCTGCTGCCTGGTCACCTGCCACAACTAGAGCCAAACTCCAGCTGTGAGTTGGGTGGCACGGGCTGTGCAGCGGACGCAGCAGCAGCAGCAGCAGCAGCAGCAGCAGGGGCGGCAGGTGCACCGGAGCCTGCCATGCCTTCACTCAAGCTAGGGAAACTCTCCAGGTCCTCGTCTGATGCTGCTGGGGCTGCTGCTCCTGTGTCATTCTGCTGCTGTGGCTGCACAGGCTGCTGCTGGTCCTTCCTGCCCCTGCTGCTCGCACCGGTGCTGCAGGCCCTGCACTTGCCGGGCGCATGCACCAGGTTGCACGCGACGCAGCGCGACCAGCACTGCCCCAGGTGTGCCCTGCGGTAGCAGCGCGGGCACGTCGCCTTCCTGGCCGCATCGCAGCCGCCAGCGTGCAGCCTGCCGCAGCGCGGGCACAGCTCAAAGCTGCCGCCGTCCATCGGCAGCAGGCCGGCTGCCAGCTGCTGCACTGCGGCTGCAGCGTCATGGTCGACCGGCGCGATGCCGGACGCCGCTGCCGCTGCTGCCGCCGCTGCGGCAAGTGAACGCACGGGGATGCCACCAATGCTGCAGCTGCCGGAGACTGTGCCTGCCATGTGGTGCTGCTGCTGCTGCTGCAGGTGTGGTTGTGCAGGGCTGTGCAACTGTCCAGGCAGATCAAGCGCAAGTTGCACATTACCACTGCCCGACAGCACCCCACCCAGCAGCGTCGGCTGCTGCAGGTTGTGCTCCAGCAGCATGCAGCCGCTGCTGCTGGGCGGGGTGGCGGCTCCTGGCGTGCCGCTGCGCTCACTCTCCAGCTCGCTGTCATCGCCTGCATGGCTTGACACCGCGCCCGACTGCTCCGCAGACGATGCCGAGAAGATGCCCCAGGAGTGCTGGCTGGTGCCGGCCGAGGTCAGGCTGGTGGCGATGTCCTGCTGGCTGGCCAGCGCACCCGACAGCGCCCCCGACCCTGCACACGAGCCTGCACCTCCGCCCACGGCCGCAGGTGCTGCTGTCAGCCACAGGCTTGCTGCGGCAGAGCCGGAGGCAGCTGCAGATGCAGCAGCAGCTGCCGCAGTCACTGCAGCTGCTGCTCCCGGGCTGGTGGCGCTGTTGCTGCTTCCAGCGCTGCTGCTGTTGCTGAGGCTGCCTGGCCTGCTGGTGCCAGCTGGCATGAGGGGCGCTGCCGCTGCCGCTGCTGCTGCAGGGCTGCCGCCTGCCATGCTTGGGCCAAATTTGAGCTGGGGTGTGATGCAGTCGCCTATGCTGACCCCCCTGGCATGGTACACACCACCGCCGCCACTAGCACTGCTGCCATGCTCGGCTGCGCGGCCATCAGCTTCCGCAGTCACATCAGCGCTGGCATCATCAGGGTCCAGCTGCAGGCTGTGGCCGATTTCGTCAAGCAGCCCTTGAGGCAGCAGCCCCGCCGCTTTGCTGCTGTGCAGCATCTCAGCATCAGCAGGCACCAGGCTACTGCTGCTGGCAGCCCACTCACTGCCGCTGCCTGTGCTAACAGGGACACCCAGCAAGCCCTGCTGCTGCTGCTGCTGCTGGATCTGTCTTGGCACCAGAGACAACACTGCTGATACCGATGAAACAACTGCTGTTGCTGATGGCAGCATCGTAGCCATGCTGCGAGGGGCAGCTGGCCAGGGGAGCCCAGGCCACCAGGGCTCCCCATTGCTGCTGCTGCTGCCACTGGGCTGGGAGAGCGGGTAAAGCGCTCATGGCCTATGATGCCTTGGGACAAGTTTGGGCTGCCAAAGCGAAGGTCTGAAGTTTGTAGCTGCAACTGCTGCTGCAGCCTTGGTGCTGTGGGCAGGCTGCTGATGAAGCCAGCAGCAGAGTGCTGCTGTTGCTGCACACTGCCTGGGCTGGCAGCACCACTGCTGCTCAGGCGCATTTCACAGGTGGGGCTTATCCTGTGCTGCTGCTGCTGCTGCTGGAAATGAAGCAGCCCACTGCTGAGGCTGCTGACTGGGGTTCGCTGTGGTTGCAGCTGCTGCTGCTGCTGCTGCTGCTGCTGCTGCTGCTGCTGCAACGGCAGGCTCATGTTGGCGGTGCTGGAAGCGCTGCTGGCACTGCCATCGCCGTGGAGGTTTGGCGGACCGCTTTGATGCTGCTGCTGCTGCTTCGGGTACCTGTGAGTCAGGCCGGGTTGCAGGGTACATATTGCACAGTGCAGTCGGTGAATGAGCAGCACCAGGTGGTTGGTGCACACTGCTGCGGTGCACCGCAGCAGCATCAACTTAACGGCAGCTACGGGCTGGCATATTCTGGCTGAGACGCTGACTGCAGTGCTACTTGTACCATCCAGGGTTGTGTCCTTGCAAACTGCCCATGGAGCTGCCACATGTTTGGACAGTTCATGCTTATCACAGCAATATCAACAGCAACACACCCCCACCCCAAATACAAAAAGCGCTCACTTTGCCGCGTTGTGAGCCAGCTGCTGCAGCGCCGCGCTGCCCAGGTCCACGCCGCACACGTCAGCCAGCCGCAGCAGGTACAGCAGCACGTCCGACAGCGCATGTGCCAGCTGCTGCTGCTCAGCCTGTGGCAGGCTGCTGGCCAGGCCTTGAGGCAGCTCTCCGCGCCATTGGAAGATGCCGGAGAGCTCGCCAACCTGGCAGCATGTCACCAGGTGGGGTGAGGGGTGCGGCGGCATGTCGAGTCGTGCATGGGAGGTACTCACATGTAAGCGCTCAAAAACAGTGAACGCGATAGGAGTTTGTTCCACTGGATGAGGCAGGGTTAGGGCGCTGCAGGAGATATAAGCTGTGCTGTGCTTTCAACCGTGCTTTCAACCGTGCACAGAGTGCGAGCAGCGCCCTTGCCAGGTATGGTGTGGTTGTACTGCTGCTAAGACAGCACCGCTGCCATGTTCTGCGCAAATGATCTGAAAACGAGGGACACCTGCTCCCCATAAGGCGATGCTAATTGCAGAATTAAAGGAATCGCCTGCACCAAGCATCAAGACATTTTACTGCCACCTCTGCAGCTGCTGTTGCTTAATGCTGCTGCACAGGTACTGCTTGCTGAGATGTTGTCTGGTCACCTCTTTGACTAGAGCCAGCAGCAGGTTCCTGGGCGTGTGGCGCTCCATCCAGGCCCTTTCCGTGGCGAACATGAAGAGGGCACGGCGCAACTGCTCCAGGCCCACGTTGGTGAACTGCCTGCCACTATAGGGGCACGTTGCTGAGCCCCCAAGGGGGTCATTTGTTGCCATAACCACCAAGGCGTCACTTTAGCGGAACCAGCAAGCGTATACAGGCGCGAGTTACATAGGAAGGAAGCTACACCTACTTGCTGGCACTGCACCTGTAGCAATACGTTCAAGGTCCTTCAACAAAGTGATTAGATGAGCAGAATACGCGTTCTGCTAAACCCGGAGTCAAGCTTGCACTGTACAGTACGAACAAACTGCGAAAAAGCGGGCACTGCTGAAACGAGTATGTCGGCCGCAGCTGGTCAAGCAGATCTTTGCAAGCTACAATGCTGTGGTGACTGGGGTGGAACGGCAAGCCTTGCCATGTGCTCGGAGCACGCATGTTATTAAAAGTTCAAGCGGGTCCCGGAGGGCGCCGGCCAAGGGAGGGCCCATTGGCTGGCCAAGGGTGATGCTGTGATCAGCCAGGGGAAGCTGCCAAAAGTCAAGCACGCTGCATGTGCTTATTTTGAACAATGTCCCATCAGCAGCCAAGTCATCATCATTTGAGTGCCCTCCAGGATGCTCAACAAGAAGCAGCAACAGCATTACTTTAATCTAAAAGTGGCAGTGACAATCAATGCATGTGCCCATCGTCCGCTGCATTGCTCAAACAAATGTTGGATGCAAACAAAGATCACAGCTGCAATGTTACTGCAGTTGCCAACTCCGGGTCCAGGTCAAAGCTCAGTGCTGCACCGTGTGCGGGTGGTTTCGATCGCCCAAACAATGAAGAAGAAACTGGGTACAATTACGAGAAACCCTCATGAGCGGAACAACGGCTCGCTGGGCTAGTGCCTGAGGCAGGTTCAGTCCTGTACTACTGTATTGTATTGTATTGTATTGTAACCCTTCACTTCCTTTTTTCTGAGTGCTGCACTGCTGCAACCCCAGGACTGGGTCAAGATTAGTGCTGTGCTGCTGCATCACAGGTTGGATGTTACACGACGGGAGTATTGCCTGTTTTTCGACCCAATGACAGGCTCATTGGGCAACCATTACCAAACACCAAATACCAAATACCAAAGTAGGGCCACAGGCCCACCCACTAAGGAGCCAAACAAGGCTCATGGGGTCCCACAACAGCCAAGGAGTACCAATCCAACCAACTAATCCGAGGCCTCAACAAGTTCTGAGGATTCTGTCTCTGAGGCACTAGTGTCACTTGGGAGCACAGCAAGCGCCATAGCCGGATCATTTCTAACAAGGAGACAATAGTAAATAAAAAGCAGCAACACATCCATCAACCTTCAGTCTAAGCAAGATTCGGCCAGTTGCCGTCTCTAGCGCATTGGTGCGCTGCACTCTGGCAAGTACCCCATCAAAGGTGCAGCCGTGACATGACTGCACTGCACATGACACACAGCCCGGGCATAGATCAATGACTGAATGCTGTCTGCTGTGAAGAAGAAGCAGCACTCTAGCATGAAAAGGCAAGCAAGTAAGCAGAGTCAGCCGACCCCTGCATGCGAGGCTGTGCATGCAAGCACAGCTGGCTCCATGTCTGCTGTCTTTAAACACACTGCTGTACCAAGACGCAGCACTAAAGCAAGCTAGCCCGGCAAGAACAGCAGACGTCTCTGAACGAATGTTCTGCATGCAAGCATCGCTGGCTTCACCCACTGCATCACGTTGAAGCTGGACGAAATGTTGAGCACTTGATGTTGAGGCCAATGGAGCCGCTTCCCGGGCACCAGCCCATCCACGTCCAGGAAGCAAAGGTAGAGGCTACGCACGCACACTCTTGCACATTCCCAAACAGATTACCTGAAGCAAGCAGCTGCCTGCTGTACCACAGCTGCAGCTAGCTGCAGCAGTATGTCACTGCCTCCATGTGAAAGGACACGATACCATGTAAAAGGACACGATACCATGTACATCAGTGGCAGCTTCATAAGCCAGCATGAAAGACGCAGCAAGGACAGCAGAATCACCGGGCTCTCCCTCCCCCCGCAAATCTGCTGAACTAGGGTTTGAGGGGTTACACGGTGCTGAACTATACTTGCGGAAGAAGAGGGGTTACATGGTGTGCACAGGCGACTGCGTCGCAACGAACACCCAAAAAACAAAGAGAGCTGCTAGAAGTTCAGCGGGAGAACTATACTTGCATTTTTTCATTTTGAGGGGTTACACGGTGTGCTCAAGCGGCTACGCCACAACGGACACCTGGAATAAAAGGAAGCTGCGTGCAGCTCAACGCAGGCTGTCACTCAAGGAGGCTCAACCCCCAGGAAAGCCTCTGTGTGTGGGGCCAGACATCAGCCGTGCTCAGCACGACCCGTCGTCCCCGTCACACGCAAATGTTGTTTGCTTGGAAGTATATGAGCACGCAAGCAGTAGTCCAAGCAGTGTCAGTGACAGCAATCTATACATGTTGCAGTACAGGAAGCGGGCTGAGCTGATGAGCATGATGCTGACTCAAGGGCAGATCAGACTCAAGGCAGCAGTGAGGAAAGAAACGGCTGAAAGCTGGCCAGCTGCAGAGTGTTTGTCATGGCTGCATATCTCAACAGGCATGCAGTGACCCCACATACACCCACTTTAGAGTGGGGCTGGTGGCTTCCAAGAGATAGGCAGGGAGAACGCAGCAACACACATATGCATGCCCGTGCGAATCACCTGCGGACTACACGTAAGCCATTGCCGCGCAGCACAGTGTGCCACGCAAGGAACGGCTGCCGCGTAAGCAGCTGAACTCTGTGACGACCAGGCACCCTAGCTGTAGCAGCAAAGTTAGCAAGCGCATCGTAAAAGCCGCCAACTGCCGCTCGTATCGCCACTTGCTCAACAAGCACAGGTACACCAAGCTGACAAGAGACCGCCCAGGCTACCCTGCGGCCATGTTCGCATGCATGTATCGCTGCCAAACATACCATGTCCCATACAAGGCCGTGCACATCACGTTGAGGGCCACATGCCAACCACAAAGCCCTGCAGGGCAGGTTTTCACTCGCCGTGAGCAGATTAAAAGCTCTAAGTTGACGCTCCACCTCTTCTCGCACGGCAACAGCCACCGGACATAGCCAGAAATGATGCTCCACACCTGGCCCAGCAGCTGAGCAAGCTGCACACCCAGTAGTCAGCTGCATACGCTGCGCAGTGGGGAAGGCATTTAAAGTCAGGCGCCAGGCTGCTTCTTTGTAGGTGTTAGCCACTCTAAGGCCCCACCAGCGGGATAACACCAGTTGCACAACAGGCAGCTGGGCCCCGGCAGGAGTGCCATCCAACATTCTAACACTGTTCAGAAAAGCAGCATGACGGGGAGCAATAGCATCAAGCGCAGAGAGACGTTGAAGCTTAGTGGCAGTGGCAACGGTGAGGTCGGCCAACCGAATGACATTTTCTGCACTGCCGCCGGGTCGCTGCCAGCCTAAATCAGCACACAACGTTTCACGCGCCAAAAGGAGGTCATCAGGGGTGACAATAGAAAGTTGTTCTGCACTGTCACCAGCAGCATAAGCTGCTGCTAGGTGAGCACGCGCAGCTGCAAGCCACACTTGGGGAACCAGAGCTAGCAAGGCTTGCAGATGCTGACGGGCTAGCTGCCTGTCAGCATATTGCGGCTTGTTGCACAACAAGGGCCCCAGATGTCATGCTGGTATGCTGCGCGCTGAGATAACAGCCCAGGCAAGGCACATACTCTGTCCAGCTCAGAAGAGAGCACCACAGCCTGGCCGAGAGACTGCAGCTTGGGCAGCTGCAGTAGCCCGGATGCAACCACTTGTTCCAGGCCAACAGCAACCCTGCGTTGCTGACCAAACCACTCCCAGTCCTGTGGTGCAGTAAAAATGGGGTTGGCCCACAGCGGCGCGTGCCAACACAGCTCTTCAGCATCCAATGCTTCTGTGCCAACGTGGCGGAGTGGCGGCAGAGCCCGCATCCCCAGCGCCAACGCATGCAAAGCTGACGGCAAACGCTCATCTGCATAGGCAGACGGAAACAGATGTTCACCGCCACATAGCAACAGCCCCCAAGTGAACTATACTTGCCTTTGTTTTGTTTGTTGCCTAGCAACACCTACTGCGTTGTGCGCCGTGTTAGAAGACACAGCACTGCATGCAAAGCGTCATGTGCGCCTGTCAGTGTGTAAAGGTTGGGTAGTTTAGTGGTAGAACACCAGCATGGAGCATGGTATGCTGGAGACCGGGGTTCGAATCCCGGACCAACCGCCCGTGGTTGGGCTAAAAAAGCAACTAAAATTGACGGATTTGTGCGGGTGGTTTTCGATCGCCCAAACAATGAAGAAGAAACTGGGTACAATTACAAGAAACCCTCATGAGCGGAACAACGGCTCGCTGGGCTAGTGCCTGAGGCAGGTTCAGTCCTGTACTACTGTATTGTATTGTATTGTATTGTATTGTAAAACAACGGATTTAACGGCTCCTGGGCTCCAGGTAAATGCAAAACGTCATACCTTCAATTATAAGTATTGTATTGTAACTGACCCGGCAGTACTTGCATGCAACCAGCAAGCACACCATGCGTGCATTTGAAGCAAAGCTTCTAGCCCAGATCTCCCGCCAAAATGCACCTGCCATCCCGGAACAGACCCAATGAGGGCCATCTGGTCGATATAGGCCAAGGCCTCTCAACTGAATGGTCGGAACCCCCAACTGATGGTCGGGAACCCTGTTCTAGCCTGTATGAGTTGAATGGTGTGATTGCCTTGTGTCATACATCTCCAACCCAGCACCGCCTCTGGCTGCAAACATGGCATGGTGGACGTGACCTTTACAGGCATACTGGATGCAGATCATCGCCATCACACGAGACAGACAGCAGTGGCGGGCTGTGCACCGCAAGTCTCACGCATGCTGCATGCCGCAGCGGCAGCCGGCATCAGGCTGGCCCCCTCACAGCCCGCCGGGCTTCCCCTTCATCTGCAGGGTTCCAGCCAGCGCACTGCCAGCCGCAGCGCTGCATGCCGCCTCAGCCGCACGTGCCAGCCGCCCAGCACTGGGGCTGCAGCTGCGCCACATGCCTCCAGCCCCACCCCTGCTGCTGCTGCTGCTGCTGCCAGCTGGGTGGCCGTGCTTGGGGCTCAGCGGCTTAGGGCTTGGCAGCTGGGGGCTCCTGGCGCCAACGACTGCAGCGCTGCCATCGTGCTGCTGCACGCCTGCTGGCGAGGTAGTGTCCTGCTGCGCTGCTGCTGCTGCTGCTGCTGCTGCTGCTGTGGCGGCCCTGCAGAGCTGCCTGCACTGCCTCCCGGGGCTCTCGCTGCTGCAATGAGCAGGTGTGGGCCCATGCTGCTGCTGCTGCAGCAGCCCCAGGGCCGTACATCAGCCAGCACGGCGTTGAATAAGTCCTCTGTGCTCAGCCGCAGCTGATTGCTGCTGCTGCTGCTATTCGCAATGCTGCCCTCTCCAAGGCCAGCAGGGACTGCAACCAAGAATGGAGAAGGTGCTCGAGCAGGGGGATTGTGGCCGGCTGCCGCTGACCTGTTTCTTGCTGCTTGTGATGGTGGTTCAGCCATGCTGAGCAGTGTTGGCAGTGGCGGCAGCACCTGTTGCTGCTCTATACCCCAGCCCAACTGCTCCCGCACCCACACGTCTGCAACAGCTGCCTCCTCAAGGTCTGCTGCGCCACGTGCACCCACCACAACAGGCCTGCTGTCTGCTGCTGCTGCTGCAGCCGAGGTCGCGTGAGCACTGGCAGCAGCCGCATCTGCCGCCCCATCAATGCCTGGCTGTGCCTGGTGGTCCTCCCCCTGCCCGTCAGCCAGGCCAGGCAGCGCCAGGCCCAGGCCCCTGAAGGCAGCCAGCCTGTGGCGCGCGTAGCCGTGGAGCTGCTCCAGCAGCAGGCGAGCCAGCTGCTCACGCAGCGCTGACTCACCTGCTGACTCACCCTCCGCACCTGCCAGCGCTGCACTGCTGAGCCTGCAGCTGGTATGGCAGCCGACAGGACTGCTGCAGGCGGAACGAGCAGCAGCGCCTGGCAGCTGCTGCATGGCTGGGCTGGCGGCGCCTCCCCGCCGCAGCTGCTGGATGCAGTACAGGACAAACGCAGCAACGCCGTCATCCAGCGCTGCTGCCAGTGCTGCAGCGCCTCCGCCAGTTCTGCCACCGCTCGTGGGTGGGGTGCTGCTGTTTGGAGCTGATGAAACCCGGCTGCTAGCTCCACGCAGCCTCATGAAATTCATGGGGCTGCTGCTGCTGCTGCGCGGCTGACCGGCCCTGCTGCTGCTGCCACCACTCCTGCTGCTGTTCCAGCTGGCAGCCACAAGGCTGCCAGGGATGCTGTTGTCCTGCAGTGCGCTGCATGGCTGCTGCTGGTGCTGCTGCTGTGGTGAGGCGGCCCTGCCGGGCCGTGCGCCAGTGCCGCCCTCGTCCCAGTGCACACGGCTGCTGCGGCTGACAGCCCCAGGTGATGTGCACGGTGCAGCACCAGCTGCTGTTGCTGCTGTTGCTGTGCTGTCGGCTGTGCCGCCCGGCAACGCCACCACCCTTGCTGTGCAGCCCTCTGGCATCAAGCCCTGCAGGGCTGCTGCCAGTGCCTGCCGGGCGGCCGCGAGCTCATCGCCAAGCGCCAGCACCCTCGCCTGCAGCTGCTGCACGATGTCCCCTGCAACACCAGACACAGCTGGTGCCGCGGCATGCATGCCTTGCTGCTGCTGCTGCTGCTGCTGCTGCTGGCCGTCGTGGGGCTGGCTCGATGAAGCTGAGAGTTGCTGTAACTGGCTCAGCAGCAGCGCATCAGGTTGCTCCTGCTGCTGCTGCTGCTGCTGCTGGTTGCCAATTTTTGCCAGCCCGTAGGTCTGGCCAGCTGCGTCATCTGCAGGCTCTTGAAGCTGTGCTGTGCCATCATCGGCGCTGCCAGCGGCTGTAGCGCCTGCTGCTGCCGGCTGTGGATCCAGGGGGACGCTCATGCACTGCTGTTGCCCTCCAGCAGCACCAACACCAGCAGCAGCAGCAGCAGCAGCAGCACCTCCAGCTCCCATGCTGAGTAGCGAAGTGGCGATGTTGCCGCTGACCATGGCTGCTTCACTGCCTGCCGCTGCAGACGCTGCGCCTGGCGCCACCCCTTCCTGCTGCAGGCAGCGCAGGATGGCCTTGATGGTCTGCTGCAGCAGCAGGTTCTTGCGTGCTGTGCTCTCGACTGCAGGCAGCCACACGCGCCAGCTGGTCAGCAGGCGGCAGGCAAGCAAGACGCATAGCCTGGCTACCAGGAGCAGGCAGCGGGTGTGGTAGCCGCCCCAGAAACCACAACTGCTGCTGTGTCATGGACCTGGCCATGCGCTGTACCAGAGCTGAGTATGACTGCGTATCGCTGCATCCTAATCCAGATCTGCTGCATCCAAACCCAGAAGCCTGCCTGCAACTCCTTGCGCTTTCCTGCTGTCTTTGCTTTGTCGCACGTTCAAGGTTGCGCTAGGTGCCCTGACAGCGGCTGATGCCGCCCTGTGCCCCCTCCATTGGCCGGCCACGCTCAGCCCATCCCACCACGGCTGAGCCGAGCCAGGCCGAGCCCACCCGTGTGCGGCAAGGGCCGTGCTGCTGCCGCCCGCTGCCGCACCTGTCTTGTGCGCCACGCCCAGCTGTCGCCGCAGCTCTGCCGCGTCCGCGCGTGCCGCTGCGTGCGCCTCCACTAGGCGCGCACTGGCTGCCTCGTGGTACGCCAGCTGGCCGGCCATGGCCTGGTTCTCAGCCAGCGTGCGCTTGGTGCTGCCCTCCAGGTGCTGGTCTGACGCAGCACAGTGGGTGGGGCGGTGGGACGAGCGCAGCGGCCAGGGTGTGGGCCGCCCCGGGGAGTGTGGTGCGCGGGGCTGTGCACACTGCGCAGGTGCTGGTGGCAGCAGTGGTGTGCACCCGCACCGGCTGATGCCCACCCACCCGCTTGCGCAGAGCCAGGCACATGTACCTGCTGCTCACACTGGCTGTTGCATCTTGCACCTCACCCGCAATCGCCTGCCACGACAGACCAATCGACGCCCCTCAAGCCTCCACACACACCCACACCCGAGGCTCCACAGCCAGCGCCACACCGCAGCAGCCCCCCTGCACTGCCGGCTGCGCCGCACCTGCCAGCTGCGCCATGGCGATTTTGGTCTCCCGGATCTTGACCGCCACCTCCTGCCGTGCGCGCTCCTTCTCCTGCAGGTGGCGCCGCTCAAGGTCGCTGCAGCAGCAGCAGCAGCAGCAGCAAGCAGGCGGCATGCAGTCAGCACACCTGGGTGTCACAGTGGGACATGCTGGCGTAGGACAGGCGGCCATGTGCCTGTCCCCTCCCGGGCTGGCGGCGAACCAAACTCGGCGCACTGGGGTGCACTGGGGTGACTGCCTGGGGCCCTGCAGCCCGCCAACTCGCTTGTTGGTTTCACGTTGCTCCAGCAAGAAGGAGCCAGCTGCAGGGGAGCCACCCTCATCCGCCTGCAGCCGCCACCTCCTGCGCTGCACCCGCCAGCCCCTCCCCAGGCTGGCCAGCTCCCCCTGCCCACCTCAGCTTCTGCTCCACCTCCTTGCTCTTTGCAGCCAGTGCAGCCCGCAGCTGCGCCAGCTGGCCGTCCAGGGCCTCGCGCTGCTGCAGGAACTCGCTGCTGCCCTCCAGCTGCGCGGACAGCTCCGCTGCACGCGCGCCAGCAGCAGCCGCCTCAGCAGCAGCCTCAGCCCTCGCGCGGGTCACCTCAGCCTGCAGCCACAGCAGCACAGCAGGGACAGGTGGTGGCATGTAGCGCTGCAGTCCACCTGCAGCTGCCTGCCTTGAGGCGGGTGGTGGTGCGTGCAGCATCCATCGCTGGCCATGCAGGCCGTGGTGGCCTCAGCTGCTGCTGTTCCAGTGCATCTGTTTGTGTGGTGCTGCGGCTGAGCCTCAGCACAGACACAGCACAACCCAGCATTTGGCCACGGCAGCTGCACTGGACGCGACACCGCGACGGGTGTGGCCGCATGCATCCACTGCTGGCTGCAGCTGCTCCGACCTGCGGAGGGTCAGGCGCCGCCGTGCTGCCCCACCTGCGCCTCCCTCTGCACCTCCTGCAGCCTGGCTGTGAGGGCCACAACACGCTCCTCAAGCTGCACACAACTCAGCCACAACAGCAGCAGCAGCCAGCAGGCCAGCAGCCAGCAGCATCGATTGTATATGCCTGGACCCTTGCAGCCCGCAGAGAGTCAGCAGCTGCTGGCAATGCTGCTTTCCGTGACCCAGCACGCAGCTCCCTTGCCTACTTAGGCTGCATGGAGTTGCGACCATGCCAGCAGCTGACACACTCCATACCAGCAGGGACTGCTGCCTGCTACCTTGCACTGGGCTCCCTGGCAGAATAGAGGCAGAGTGCTTGGCTGTGCCGATGTGCTGCTGCTGGTGCTGCAGCAAGCTGGGTGTCGCCAGCCCACACCAGCAGCAGGGGTGCGTACTGCTGTCTGCTGCTGCTTTGTGCTCTTTTGCTTTCTGGTCAACTGCTGCTGCTGCTGCTGCTCGTGCTGCTGCAGCTGTTCAGCGTACCTGTGTGGTAGCCACGCTGCGGGCTTTGAGCTCATTGGTGAGGAACTCATTGATGTCCTGCAGGGCAGGGCACAGCACAGCACGTGCATGACTGTCACCTGCCTGCACCACAGCTTGCATGTGTGCTCTGCTGCGGGGCAGGCCACTGCATGCAAGCCCGGCCGTTGCTGGAGCGTGGCGACTTTGACCACACCCAGCGCAAGGGCAGGCCTTCCGGAGTTCTCCCACGTTCTGCATGACAGGCTGCTCAACGCATTGCTGCCGTTACTGCTGCTGCACCTGTTGCTGCTGCTGCGCTGGTTGTGACCACCGGCACAGCAAATCCTATGTGCTGTGCCTGCTGCCCATGCCAGCAATGTGTTCAGCTGCAAAGCTGACCACTTGGCTGCCTGCAAGCTGCTGGCACTCCAGCCCTGTCAGCCTGCTGCCAGGGGCGCAGCTGGAGCTGCAGGCGGCGCGACAATGCCGTGCTGCGGCAGCTGAATAGGACCGTCCCTGACTGGTACACGCTCCATGTATCAACCACAGGCCTTCCAAGCAGCGCTTCCAGGCAACTGACTACACCATTGCTGAGCTTGCTGCTGCGACTACTCTGCTTCTCGTACGCCACTGCCGGCAGCACCAACCCATCAGGCTGGCCATCACCTGCAGCGTCAGCTTCTGCTTTGCCAGCTCATCCGTCAGCTTGAAGCCCTCCACTGCAAGCCGCTCGCCAACCTCCTGATACCTGCAGGGTGCAGGGCAGGCACCGTGTTGGCACACCATTCAAATGCTGGATGTTGCAAGTTGGCAAGGCAGCATTCAGCATGGCATGGCCACTGCCACATGGCTTGCATGGCATGCTTCCAATGCAGGGCACCGGCGATGTCAATATAGCGGCGGCAGCGGTAGATGGCTGCAACAGCAGTCTCTGATGCTGATAACATTGTGCTGCTGCAAAAATTGTAGGAGAGGTGAGGTTGGATGATGGTGTTGCACACAGTTGCGCATTCTTAGTGCTAGCTGCTGTGCTGTAAGCACATACACAGAAGGGATGTGCTGCTGCAGTGGTCATGCCTGTGTGAACAGTCAATTCTGTAAGCTGGGGCAGTGCCTTGTTGTGGCTATGCACTTGAACTGCCACCCAGGTCTGCGCCCTTTAAGTGTTTTGAGTCATGCACTGGAATGTTGCATGCTACATAGCGCACAGGTATTGCCCTGGTGTTGGAAAGATGCTTCCTCACGCCATCACCTGCCAAGACGAGACTTAAGAGTAGCGATAACCAGTTCTTTCTCCGTTTCTGCTTTTGAATCCCCAAGCTCCACTCCTGCTTCAGCATCTTTCTTCTTGGGAGCCATACTGTGCGTATCAGCTGCGTTTGATGACGTTGCCGAGGCTACACACACAACAAATATCCACATTGCTGCAAAAGTTCTGCTCCTCCCACGAGCAGATCCATGTTTGGTGCCAGTCTAATTCGTGCGAAGTGCTGGAAGGTCGCATGCTGCAGCTGATGATGTTGCAGGCTTATAATCTTGCACTTTGTGCCATTTTCACAGCCGAGCTAGTGTGCCACAGTTGCTTAATGGTCGTGCATGGAACTTCTAGGGTTGTGGTCATGTGTTTGACGCGCATGACCAAATAGTTCTTTGCTCTATCCCTAAACATAACTGCCTCATCTTCAACCAGTCTTCGCGTCTCATGGATTGCGGCATGCCATCGTACGTGGGAACAAATGTGCGGCGATCGCTTTGGAAGTCGTTGGGCCTGAGTTGTGTTTACACATGCAGGCCCACTGTACCCCGTTGACGCACCATCGCCTGGGTTGTATTGATTTGGTAAAGGATATGCATAATCTAGTCTCGCACGCACCATCACTCAGCTCACACGAACAGCAGTTGGTCACAAAGCAAAATGAAACGTGCGCACGCACTTGCACCTGTTCTTTGCAGCAGCCACACCACACATGTTAACAGCCAACTGAATGCACCGTTGCTGTGGAAAGTGCCAGCCATGCACAAACAGACCGAAAAGCACAAATATGCGCATGCACCAACTGAGCACACACGAGCAGCAGCTGGCAGCAACAGCGCCAGCAGGGCAGAGCCTGCCCACCAGCAACTGAGCCACCACCTGGATATACATGTTGACTGCAGGCGCTTTCACTGCCCCGCCCTGCCAGCAATTGCCTGGCAGGCGCGCGCAGCAGCTGCTGCACCTGAGCATCTCTGTCACTATGTCAAAAAGCACCAGGCAGCTGCTGCCATCACCATCCTGCAATGAATGTGCAGCGCCAGCCAGCCAGCCAGCCTGCTGGTGGAACTACTGCTGTGCAAATCCCTGCAGTTGCACATGCGTGAGCGCCTACAGCGGCTGGCACATAGCCGGCCGCCACGCATAACACTGGCCCCTATGCAGGCCACCTCTCAGAGCACCGCATCCAGGGCTACAGGCAAAGCAAAAACCGTTCACACAAGTACCCGTCATATGAGAATAGATGGCTGCGCTGCAGCAGGCGGCAGCTGGCCTGCCAAGCATAGCAACAAGCCCAGCGCAGCTGCCAGCTGCCCACCCACCCGCGCTGCTTATTGACCCATGTGGCTGTGACTCAATTCATATTTTCTGCTCATCGGCAAGGAGCTCAGCAAGCAGCGACCAAGCACACAGCCACAACATGCAAGCATGCCAATCTACCACTGCCAGCCCCTGCCCCACCTGATCCAACTCACACGCAGCACACCACCCAGGCGCTGCAGGACGCAGGGCACAGCACACTCGCCACGAAGCAGAGCAGCCACCACCCTTGCTGGGGGCACAGCCAACACCCTCAGCACCACCTGCATGTCAGCCCAAACCATCAGCTCTCAACTGTTGCCAGCAGCAGCGCCCTGCTGTCGCTGCCACCTGCAGCTGGTGCGCGCCAGCCGCCTACTGGTTGAGTGTGTCGGCCTCAGCCTGGGTCATGACCCTGGTCTGGCCGGCAGGGATCTCGCCAGTGGCCACAGGCACCCACTTGCCCTTGCTGGAGCCTGCGTCCAGCACGTACTTGAAGGTCTGGGTGGAGCCAGCGTCCATGGACTCGCTCTCGTCCTTGCCCTGCAGCTCAGCGAACTGGCCGGCCAGGCTGTTGGCGGCGTTGATCCACAGCAGCACGATGGACAGCAGGATCACGCCCAGGTAGGGGGTGGAGGCGGCCAGGGAGCCGAAGCCGATGATCATGAACTGCTGGATCAGGGCACCGCCGGACTTGCCCAGAGGATTGCAGATCACGTCAATGGCGGCCTTACCCTTGACCTTGACCTGTGGGGCAGCACACAGATGCAGCAGTGACGCAGAGGGCAGCAGATGTAATGGATACTTAAGAACACCTTCAGCTGACGGCTGGCATGAGTAGCTAGGTGTGGCAGCATTATCAGTTGCACGTGATAGCTGCAGCACAGAGCTGCGCATAAACAAGTTACCTGCACAAGCAAACAGACCAGACTGCGCTGCTTCTGAATCCTGCAAATTCGCTGTCTGCCACTGCACTCATAAACATAACAACAGCATCCAAGCAGCATCAGAGTCAAGGGCTAACCCAGCCGTCAATATGCATCCAGCAAGCAAGCAGCAGCTGTGCGCACCTCGTCGTCCAGGGGAATGTACGCCATCTCCTTGCAGGGGTCAAACAGGCTGTACTTGCTGCTCTTGGAGAACACGTTCTGTGCAGCGCCGACCAGCACTGCCGCCATGAGCGGTGTCAGGCCCAGCGCCTTCAGCGTGGGAGCCACGGAGTCGCTAAACAGCACCAGGCTGAAGAAGGCAATGCCGGTGATCAGCAGCACAGTGGGCGTGATCAGCGCGGCAGTGCCCCAGCCGAAGTACCTGAAGATGTAGCGGGACAGGATCATCATGGTGAAGGTCACTGCACCTGTGGCAGTGGAGAAGTCACCCATGAAGGCGGAGTAGTCGTTAGGGTTGGGGAACTGGGCCTTGATCTTGGACTTCCAGGTCACCTCCACCAGGTTGATGGAGATACCATATGCCACCACCAGCGTGGCCAGGTCACGGATGTACCTGCAAGCGGCAACAGCAGTGCAGTGCCAATGGTTCAGTGGGCATGCCCAAGCCAGAACACACTCGTGGCTACAGATGCTGTCAGCGTGGGTTTGATTGAAGCAGCAAGGTATCCAGGGACAAGCAGGACAGACAATCACACAGCAAAGCTTGCAGAGAATCATGTGCGGTGCTCAAGAGCAACGTCTAATCACACCACAGCCTGTACCAGGCAGCCCTGCATCGCACCTGCTGCCTGCCAGGAAGGTGAAGGACTCGCCGACGCTCATCTTAGCCTTCTTCTTCTTCTTGCTCTCACGCTTCTGCACGCGGGGCACCACTGTGCGGTTCAGCCAGTAGTAGATCCGGCGATCAGGAAGCCGCCGATCACCACCATGCCCATCAGGCCGCGCAGGGACAGGCCCCAGCCGTCCACATCAGGCGGCAGCTCAGCGCGGATCTGAGAGAAGATCTTCACTGCTCGGCCGGAGAAGATGAGCGCCACGTTGGCCCCAGGCCGAACAGGGGGTAGAACTGGGAAGCCTCATCCACAGTGGTGATCTGCAGCGACAGGCGAAGAGGCGGTCAGGTCAATGCTGTGCGATGGTGTGCCAGTTTAGTGGAATGAACCTAGCCCATAACAGCGCACAGCGCCACACCCCGCTGACAGATGCAGCCGCATGCAACGCCTGCTGACCAACAAGCAAAACAGCACTAGGCTACAGAAAGCACAGAAGTTCTGAAACAAGATGAGAATGATGGCAGCCTTCAAAAGCAAACACTTGGCACCATTACCCCAGTTGCAGCAAGATGACACAGTACCAAACCGCGATACTGCGCTGTTTTTTTGCTGACACCAGGCAGCAGCTGCCAGCAACCCAGAAAGTAACTGCATGAGGTGACCTGCAGCTGGCACTAGTAGTGGCTGATCCGTGCGACAACAGCATGCACCACATGTTGCTGTGCAAAGACAGCATGTAGCATGCATCATCACAAGCAGCCACAACGCACCTGGTTGGCAAAGCCCCAGAACAGCACAGACACCACCACTGAGCCCCACAGCTCAGCCATCACGTAGAACAGGCAGTAGGTCCAGTTGCGCAGGATGGCAATGGGGCCAGCAAAGCGAGGGCCAGCCTGCTCCAGCAGGTTCTCGCAGAACGCTGCAGGGAGAAGACGGCAACAACACGACATGTTGAGCAAACCCAAAACCTGGCTATGCCGCCATAGCCTGCAGTGAACAGCTGAGACACAGGAGCAGCGAAACTGCCAGATACATAACAAGTTGCATATACATGGTACTGAGGAGAATCAAGTGCGAGGATACGCAACATCAGAAATACACGCACATGCTGTCCAAAACTCCAACTAGTGCCCTGAATGATGCATTAATGCCGAACATGGTTGAACTTGATGTGCTGCTGCTGTCTCTGCAGGTCACACTGAACAGTGCCACTGCAGCAGTAGCCACTGTCGCTGCGGCCTGTCGCTGCTGCTGTTCAGCTGCCTGGCCTGCCCAGCCTGCAAAGCGGTGCTGCTCCTCCACGCCCCACCTGTGGGGTGCAGCACGTCCCTCAGGGGGTAGAAGACAAAGGCAAAGGCACCGAAGAAGGCAATGAAGGGGAAGATGCAGGTGTAGAACAGTGCCTCGGTGGACAGCACGTTGGCCAGCTGCGGGCAGGGAGGGAAGAAAAGGTGAGCAACGCATCAATTATAATGGCCAAAGAGTAACAACGGGTGGCAGAGACGCGTTGGTCGCACTACAATCGCAGGCAGGCAGGCGATTGTGCAGCTGACTGGCTGCTTGGCGCCCACCTTGGCGTACAGCACTGTGAAGCCGATGGCCATGGGCAGGTTCACCCATGTCTTCAGGAAGGGAATGATCTCCGCTCCGGAACCTGGGGCAGTCACCACCAGCACGTCCTGCAGGCAACCGGGGTGCGTGAGCCTATGATCAAGTACAGGCGTTGCCTGCACATGCCGCACGCAAGAAGATCACGCGCCCGGCCCCTTTCAGAAACGATAATTTTATTGCAAAGGTGTTAGTGCAAGACTCGAGGCTGGTCCCAGCAATAGTAGGAGCAGCAGCCCACCGCACCTTGGTGTCACGCAGGATGGTGTAGTTGAAGAGGATGCAGAAGAACATAGCACCCAGAGGGATGATCTTCTGCCACGTGAACGCATCATAGCCCAGGATCTTCTTGCCCTCAGCGGGGGCATCGCCTCCTGCGGCCTTGACTGGCTCGACCAGCACCGGCTTCTCGGGCTGCTGCTGGAACACTGGCTTCTGCAGAGGCACCAGGCCGGTTGGCTGCACCTGCGTGAGGGCCGGGTGGGAGCACGTCGTCGCGTTCAGATGTGCCACCCAGCATCCATGGGTGCGGGCACGCCGACTGCGTACGTAGCTTCACCGCGCTAATGCAGGTACCTGGCCAGGAAGATTGCGGTTCTGACCACTGAATGCGCGCAGCACGGGCGCCTTAGGAGCTGCCTGCTGCCTGGCCCTCAGGCCAACAAAGTGCCTGCTCTGCTGCAGGAGCGCTGCCATGGTGTTTCTGCTGTGAAACAGCCGAGGATGGCAGGCAGATTGCTGCCAGCAATTGAAGGTGGTCTAGCGTGGCAGCGCGCCTGTATTGATACAACACGAGTGTGTAGGAGGTCTACCAGTAAGGCTGAAACCTATAACCTAGCCCTCACAATCGAACCGTGCACGTGCTAGATAAAAATCCAAAACGTGTTTTACACTACTTACGTGCTTTCTTGGTTGCCGTTTGGGCGATCAACCTATGCCTGTGCTGCTGGTCAACTCAAGAGGCTGCTGGTAGTAGAGAGAGGTGGCAGCGCCTTGTCAGCCAGGAGTCAAAGGTTCAGTGAGATCTTTTGGAAGACAAGCAAGCTGAGAGAACATGCGGTCAATTCTATCCTCAGCACGCAATTGCATGCTCCGGGAAGTAACACTACTACAGTCGCAGAACTGATCAGAACGGTGTGACAACTAATGCTTCAGCCGCACACGGATAGAAGAGGGGTGAGGACGAGGCCTGCAATTTGGGCGGAAGCACGTGGGATGATGTACTGCTTAGAGGTGGCATGCAGCAGCACTACAGCATGGGCAGTACAGCTTCAAATTGCATTCACAGGGTGATTGCACAGTGCCAATTGGCAAGCTTGCAAGCACAGCCACGCGAACTTGCTGTGCAATCACAGTTGATTGCTGCTTGCCACAGGATTCATACAGCTTTACACAGTACTAGGCCTAGTACTGTCTAGGCATTTGTTTGCCCCGTCATTGAGCGGTTGGTCGTGCTTCTATAGAGCAAGCTGCTGGCAGAGGTGTTTGTGTCGAGGTGCACCACCGATACCCAATCACCTAATGAAGCCATTGCAACAACGCCATGGGCACGGTGGCGCAGCAATGATAGATATCCTTCAGACAGTGATGTGGCAAGGCGCGCCCACGCTCTTCAGCTCTCTTGGCAGAATGGGGTGTGAAACCGTTGCATATGTGGCTTCATCAGAGGGCTTTGAAGTAATACTACAGGATTCAGCGTATGCAGGGCGTTCGGCTGCCAAATCAAGTGTTTACAGCTGAATGGAGGCGTCCTAGTGGTGCTGTGGCGGTGACACAGTGGCACAAGTATGTGCAGAGCCTGCTGTGCAAGTATGGTGTAAATGTTGTGACCGCGGAAGGCAGAGCCAGTGCGTGCAAGAGCCATGTCAACAAGCAGGTCAGGACACTACATGCTGAAAGGATTGCATGTGAAACGTTGGAACACTCCACTCTGAGTCGGTATGTGGCTCATGTGCATCCCACTCATGTTGATGCTATGGGTTTCAGGAGGCCTAGGCCGTACTTGCGTTCAGTGGCAATACCACGTGGTATTGAATTGCTTTTGCGTGTTCGTATGGGTTGTCTGTGTGTACATGAGCGTACTAGTCAATTTGGCGGTCGCAGAGCTAACTCCACTTCAGGATGTCCTTGTTGTGGTGCAGAAGTTTGAGTCTTTGTCACACTTGCTGTTTGATTGCCCTGCTACTTCTGCTCAGAGGGATAGTATGTTTGCTGAGATCAGATCCCTGCCTGGTTGCGCTGAAAAGTTTCGCAGCGTTTTGTCCATGGCTGATTCGTCAATCAAGGTGTTGCGTTTTGTATCTGATGGTATTTGGGGCAGTTCTGGAAGATGTCGGATGGTGTCACCGTGTATTGCTGCTTTTCTTTTCAAGTCTTGGGATGTGCGCAATGCATGCAAACATTCTGGAGCAGTGCTCCCTCCTCTTTCCGCCCCGGTGGGGCGCGGGGCCGATGGCGCTGATGCTATGGCTTGACTGGGTAATATGATGATGATGAGACAGTGGTGATGTGCTTCATTGTGAACTTATATGTTTGCTAGACAGACTGCAATCATTGCATTGGTGTCTTCTGTGCCAGAGCCAGCAGTAAATAGGCAGGATGTAGCGTAGCATAATCTGGGGCTCCATGCAAAACCTTGCCAGGCAATGCTGTTTCAGGCTGGCCAGGACCGTTGACACCCACCTTGGCAAACGACTGTTGTATGAACATAATCATGCGTGCAGGAAGGCATTGAGAAGCATACTCCACACCAGTGCTGACTTGTATCAACATTTGATGTGTGTGGATTTCACTCTCACTAAGATCATAAATAGTCAGGGCTGACATGAACACCCTTAATCTCACCAAAATCATAAATGGTCAGGGCTGACATGATCACCCTTCAAAACGCACCTGAACAAAGTGAACAAAGTGACAGAAGGACTTGATCAAAAGTCTCAAGTGCAGAAAGCTACGTGAAACCGTTTCAGCCGAGGGCCTCGACCTCGACAGTACTGTTAAGGTGGGAAGGATGAGTACCAGGGTCACCAAGGTCACGGTGCTGGCATTCTGCTATACTGGTGCCTTGGTGAAGCGAAAAATTATTGTATATTGCTCAGGGGTTAGCGGTGGTAAAGAGTGGGCAGGCAGGATGATAGCAGCACAGTGTGCTGCTGTTGTGATGATGTGTGGGGCACGGCACAGTTTGGTGCAGCAACTGTGCTGGGGAAGGCGTGTTGCATCGCACAGTGTGTGCAGCTATTGTGATGGGGAAGGGGTGTTGCACTTTCACAGGTGTCTCTGCATGCCTATTTGCTAGAATGCTGCTTGGTTTTACAGTGTGCGCACTACGTTTTGAAGTCGGTTTGTCACTGCTGTACGCTCAGCTATAAAAGTCTCATGAAGCGATAAAATTATAGCTCATCTGATAAACCAGCTATAAACTCGACTATAAAACGATTGTATTATAGTCGGTTTATAGCATCATGCACCTGTGACCTCTCAGCTATAAAAGTCTCACGAAGCGATAAAATTATAGCTCAACTGACTTGCTATAAACCGACTAAAAAACAATCAGGTTTATAGCCGGTTTGTAGCAGCATGCACCTGTGACAGTGGTTCAAACCCCTGCCTCCTGTGAATAACACCCGGCTGTAAACCTGATTGTTTTATAGTCGGTTTTTCGCAGCATGCACCTGTGACAGTGGTTCAAACCCCTGCCTCCTGTAATAACACCCATATGAACGCACCTAAACAATATGAAAATCGCGACAGAGGGACCTGAATTAATGATTTAAATGCAAGGAAGCTGCGTGTAACCGTTTCAGTTGAAGGCCCCAACCTTGACAGACCAAAATCATTCATCATGAATGGCATTGTCATAAAGGAGTCCTTCATGTGGCAAACTCCCAACCCTATGCTACCTGTACAACATGTGAGTAGCCAATATGACATTGCACAGATACCCCCTGTGCCCCAGGGTTTCAACCGCTGCAGTCATGGGATGACTCCAAGCGTCCACATGTATGGTCATGCCATTTGGCTGCTGCTGCAAACTCTCTGCTGGCAAAGGCTCCTTGGTGCAGCCAGCAACTGCTGTAGATAACGTCTGCCTTCAGCTGCATTTCTGCTACTGCTTCTGTGTACCATGCACTGAGCACATGATGATATGCGAAAATGTATGTGAAGCAGTACACCAGTGATACGGTCCAGCTCAGGCTCCGCTGAACATGACTGCAGCCCGAATATCAGCTGCAGACATCATGGTGTAGTAATAGGTATTTGTATAGCGCAGGTTTCCTTAATGACGCAGCACTGCTGAGCAGGGCTATGTAACCTTGTGTAGACCCTGGTAACACTGTTCAAACCAAACATCGCTGGACGGCCCGTAATCCATCACAAGTTGAGTGGAAGGGGACACAAATAGAAATGATCATGCCCCAAAGCATGCGTGTCTGAGCATCGCTGCTGTTCATACTGCTGCTCATTATGTTTCACGGGCAGGTTGAAGCTCGCTATGTAGGCCATGAATGTATGCCATGTTTATAGCAGCTGTGAGTCGTGTAAGTAGAACTAGCTAGAGGATGCTGCTGTAAGCTGCAAACGCTTAGTGATGGCTAGCCTGGGTATGTTGCTGCTGGAGCCAACAGAACTGATATTCAACTCTGTGCAGTTTCACAAGGTGAGACTTGACACTGCACGAAGGGCCATGCCGATGCAGCAGTGGGGTCTGCCTACAGCCTTTGTGCTACGTTCCTGCCCCTGCTCCGCAACTGCTCATGCCTTTCTAGGCACAGCAGCTAGCCATCCGGGTGACCAACACTCTCAAAGCCACTGTCGAGGGTGAGGTGCGCCCAGGAAGCAGTGACAGGTATTCTGTCTCACCTGGAAGCTTCAGGCTGAAGCCAGGAGAGGCGATTGAGCTGACTGTAACACTCAAGCTAGGCACCAACTTTGCACTGCACCAAAAGGCAGTTGAAGCTGGACAGCGGGATCCGTTTTACATCAAGGTTGGTGAAACAAGTCTTTACTGCTTGCCCCATGTAGATCCGTCTGAAAGGCTGCTGCTGTAAACATGGGTGGAAGGCACCACACGCACGTACATGAACATTGTACATTTGCAGGATGTAGCCACTGCATTGGTTTGGCTCTGAGGATGAGGCACAGCAGCATGCTTCATGCAGCAACGCAGTGTTCTGAGTGTTACGCTGGCAGCATGCCCACCTGCTACCATGTTCCACAGCTGCCAAACACTGTACACCGCAATGCATCAACGCTGGGCTGGGCTGCAACCGCCCTGCAGACAGCCTACTTTGACCAGCGCTTTCATTCTACATTCTTCCTATGTCCTGAGCTGGATAGGAGGGGAAGCAGCAGCGGCAGCAGCAACGGAGTTCAGCGTCCGAACAGGTGAGCTGCCGAGCCAGGTGCCTACCGGGGTAGACACTATGGAGTTGCCGTGCTTGGTTTGAGCTGTGGTGGCAGCTGGCAGCAACTCTAGTCTATACTGACCATTTTGTTCACCTTGACAGCAAGACAGGCAGGTGTCAGCTATACAAGCAGGTGTATCTGATATTCTTGGCCCAGGACTGGTGCCAACTGCACGTGCGTGTAATGCCAACGCTGCTCCTGCAGTGTGCAAGGTACACCACCCCTCAGCCAACAGCGCTCTGGAGCAACAGCAGCAGATGATGCGAACGCAGCCTCTCCCATGCGCAGCCCTCTTAAAGCCAGGGCGAGCGTCATTGCCGGCAGGGCAGCTCCTGGCGCGCCAAGCCAACAACAAGGCTTCAACACCAGTGATTGCAGGCTGCTGTCACCTCCGCCCTCTGACCGTGAGCAGCGTCTGCAGATGAGCCTGCAGAACAGCAGCACCAGCATGCTATCCACAGGCATTCTTTCCCGGTCACAACAGCAGCAGCAGCAGCAGCAGCGCTCGCTGCAGCAGTCAGGCAGCGCAGTTGCAGCCGTGTGTGGTGAGCTTGCTGCAGGTCCCGTGAGCAGCAGCAACGGGAGCTCTCGCCGTTCTTCAGCGGCAGAGCCGGAAGGAACATGTGGTCGCGCAGAAGACAGCAGAAGCAGGAGCTGGCAGCACAACCAGCTGCAATCACCGGAGGCATCAAAACCTGCAAGCAAGCCGTCACAGGATGTCAGCGGCAGGGCCATGGCTCCAAACCAGCTGCTGGACAGCAGCAGGATCGGCAGTTCCTGCTATGGCGTGCAGCTGGGTACGACAGCTGCGGCAACAAGCAGTGCAGCAGCCGGTCGTGGCGGTGCTGAGCGGCGCAGCGTGCGAAAGAGTGTTAGCTTTGCTGAACTGCCCAGCTGGCGTAACCCAGCAGCAGCAGACACAGCGGTCGGTGTTGCGGCGGGCACTCCCACAGCCGCAGCGCATCGACGCGCCAGTGAGTCAGATGCAGGAGCAAACAGGCAAGCTGCCAGCAGAAACGACAACGGCAGCGATGCAGGGCGCCACACTAGGCTGTTTAGTTGTGCAGCTGCTAGCAGTGCTGCACCTGAAGGTGCTGACTGTGACAGCAGCTGCAGCAGAGAGCGTTACAGCAGTGCCGTTGGTGGCGCTGCTGGGTTGCACTCTTGGCGGGAGTCCCTCAAAGCGCACAGGCAACAGCAGCAGCAGCAGCAGCAGCAGCAGGAACAGGACGAGCCTTGGGCTCCTCAGGAGCACCAGCCTGTAGCCATGCCTGCAGAGCCAGAAGCACAGCTGTACATTGCTTCATCTGGGGTCTTCTCCCAGCGCCTGACAAACGGGGCAGACGGGGTGCGTGGTTCAGCTGCGCCTTCTGTGCAGCTTGGCAGCCAGGGTGGTGGTCGCCACAGCAGCCTGCTGTTGCAGCAGCAGCTGCTGCCAGATGAAGAGGAACGGGGTGGCGCTGATGAATCGGTGCCGGTTGATGCCGCCACTGTCACAGACCCACGCCAGCAGCAAGCGCAGGTGCTTGCCGGCCCCAGCGGCGGGCCCCTGCGCTGTCGCCGGTGCGGGAGGATGCGGCAGCAGAGCAGGCATCACCCGGCAGAAGCAGCTGCAGCACAGGCATGGCAGCCGGCGACGCCTCAGAACAGGAGACGCTGCAGCTGCACGCAGCGCTGGCGGCTGCACAGTCGGAGCTGGACTCCAGCAGGCAGCTCATTGCGCTGCTGTCTGCCGAGCATCCAGACGCTGAACAGCTACTGGAAGCAGGGGCAAAGCAGGAGCAGTCACGTCAAGAGGTGAGGCAGCAATGACCACGTTCGCTGTGCTCCTAGTGCTGCCGTCCAAGGGTCTTGGTGATCTCAGGACTTAACCCCGAAGGAGCGCTCCTACCGTACTGCGTACGCTCTGTTTAGCGAGGGCGGCGGATGCACGCGTGCTTGCTCACCCAGCAAGTGAGTGCCAGAATCAGCTGCATGCCTATTGATGCATGTTGTTCCCATGCTGTACTTGCAGCAACGCAACCGGAGAGCACTGGAGCTGTTGCTGCAAAAGGACACAACAATACGTGCCCTGCAGCTGCAGCTGCAACAACACAGCAATACCAATGAGCCCAGCCAGCAGCAGCAGCAGCAGCAGCAGCAGCAGCAGTAGGAGATTGCCTTCCGTCACAGCACTGCTGTCACGTGCTAAAGCAGCGGAGGCATCACTGCAGCAGGTGCAGCAGCAACATGCACATGACCTGGTGAGTAGCGTGCTCAGCATGTCATATGCTGGCAGTCGTTCCACCTGTTTGGGTGCCCTTTGCATGGTGGGTTGCCAAGTGCATTGCATAGTGCCCAAGTGGCAAGCAGGCGTACGACACTGAGTCTGCTGCTGGCGCGGCTGCTGCGCAGGCTGAACTGCGCGGGCACATGCCGCCCAGGTTGATGCATTGGAGGAACGGCTGGCGGCGCAGGCCAAGCAGCTGCTGCAGGTGGGTTGAAGTAGGTGGTGTATGATTCAGCATCCATGCATGCACCCACACAGGCACATGATGCCATGCAGGCATTGGTGTGTATGTGTGGTTGTTGGTGGACAGCAGTATTTGCAACACTGCCGACATACCCGCGTGCATTTTGACTGATTGGGGAGATGGTGCCTGACTGCATAAAAAAGGATGTACATAACATAATGAATAGCATCTGCTGCCGCTGTTGACACTGGGTTGTGTGCTGCTGCACTGCATTCGCTGGTGAAGGCGCAGCAAATGTCATGCAACTTTCTGGCCAGCTGGCAGAGTTGACGGCGGAGCACGCCGACAGTCGCGCAGCAGCATCAGCTGATACAACACCAGCGCATTACATGCCGGCAGCATGCGTGGCGCCGATGCTGCGCGCAGCAGCCCTGATTCCCAGCTGCTGTCCCTGCTGGCTGAGCGAGATGCACAGCTAGCAACAATGGAGGCAGAGCTCGCAGTAGCGCGTGCTGCAGTGGCAGGAGACGCAGGTGGGCTTGGGGAAGCTGCTGTGCTTGCAGCGACCGGCCCGTGAGCGCCACTGCAAGCTCTGCCGCTGTTGTTGCCAGCTGTGCATCTGGCTCAGCCAGCTTGTGGTTGACACCGCAGCAGCCATGTTGCACTTTCTAATCAGTGCTCAGCACTTTGCGCAGCTGGCATGACCCCAGGATGACCACGGGATTGGCATGAGGAAATGGTTTTATTCATATGTCGCAGCAAGAGGGGGACATCACAAAAGAGCCTTTCCAACCACCTGCAGTTGGTTCCTGACCAGCAGGCAGCGGGCCTGCAAGCCAGACCCAAACCCAGCCGAACCTTCAGCACAAAAGCTCTTGCTTCCCTAGTCTCCTCTTGTTGGAGATGATCACAAGCACTCTTTTAGTCACTGATGATGTTCTGATTTGATCCTGGTGCGCTTGTGCATGGCTGGAGGAATGCCGAACACAGCACGTCCAATGTGGCGTTGCTGACACTATGTGACTGCTGTCGCTCCTTGGGTGCCCCTTCCTGGCACCTTCCTGCTGTTGCGCAGAGCTGCCTGGTGAGCGT
Source organism: Scenedesmus sp. NREL 46B-D3 (assembly GCA_014080715.1). NCBI lineage: Eukaryota > Viridiplantae > Chlorophyta > Chlorophyceae > Sphaeropleales > Scenedesmaceae > Scenedesmus > Scenedesmus sp. NREL 46B-D3. Next base: position 126,653 of record JACERP010000131.1, on the reverse strand, counting down.
GGTGCAGCAGCGCAGGTGCTTCTGCTGCAGCGAGACCTTGCACAGGCACATGCGGAGCTGGCAGCAACGCAGGAGCGCCTGACAGATCTTGAAGCAATGCAGGTGCGCCACTGCGGCCCCTGCTGCTGTTTGTTTTTTGCTTCCAACTGGCACCAATAACTCTGGGTGCTGGTCCTTCTGTGCTTTCTGCAGTGCCTACTACGTTGGGCTATTTCCCCCTGTTGATGCAGCCATCACACACCACTGCATGATGACCTGCAGTAAGCTACGGCTGCTGCATGACTAGGCTTCAACATTCACACTCCTGTTATGTGTGTGTGACACAGCCTGGGCAACCCTGCGCTGCCTCCGCAGGCACTTGCTGAGGCTGCGGCTGAGGAGGGGGGCCTGCTGGCTGCCGCAGAGCAGTGCAGCGCAGGTGCTGCGCGCAGGGAGGCCAGCAGGCAGCAGACAGAGGCAGAGGTGGCACGGCTCACATCAGTGAGGTGTGCGCATTGATGCAGCATGCTCTGGTTTGTTACGCTTCACTGGGGTGTGGTGCCGGCGAGCCAGTGAGTTTCCCAGCAAGTGTCTGACATGACTGCCTTCATAACACAGCTGCTCAGCTGCCACAAGCCACTTGAGATGCTGCTGGTGTCTCTGATGGCATTGCAGGCTGAATGCAAAGTTGACAGAGCTATCCGCTGCATTGAGTGAGGCTCAGGCACGCGCTGTGCAGTTGCAGCAGCAGCTGGAACAGCAGAGGCGCTGCATGTCCGCGAAAGCAAGGTAGGCACAGAATGGCATGTGACCTGCATTGCTGTATGTATGGAGTTTGCAATCTATGCGGATGCGCGGTCTGTTCACATGTGAGCGCTGGTGCGGGTGGGTGCGCACACCAAAGCGCTCGCTCAGGCATGTGCCAGTGGGCACACGTATGTGTGCGTTGTATAATGGCAGCTTTAGGGCACCCTGCTTTCAGTGTCCAAGGTCATGTCTCCAAGCCGCCATGACTCATGCTGCATCAGGATGTGGAATGAGGGCTCAGGCAGAACCAGTGGTTGAAGACGTGTGCTCATGCCAACAAGTGTGAGCATGTGTTCATGCTTATGCGCGTGCTGGCATGTGCAACTTTGCGGAAGCCTGTGCCAGTTGTGTAGGCACACTGTGGCATTGACAAAGCACACCTCACTATGCGCGCAGTGCTGTCCACATGAAGCACTCCTTGCAGGCCTGCTAGTCACTTGGCTGTGGTCTTTTGTGTGTTCGATGCTGCCATGCAGGCGATGCAGAAGAAGCTGGCAGCCCTGGTTGCTGCCGGTGGGCCGCATCTTGCAGACTTTGTTGTTGAGTACGATGCGGTCACTCAGCCACACAGCCTTTCTGACCAGGGGCAGCAGCCGCATCGTAGGTGTGGCGGTGGCACTCGTCTTGGTCTTGCGCTGACACCTGCCTCGGTGGCATCTGTTGCAGCGCTAGTAGCATGCAGCCCGCAAGCAGCACAACTGCTGGCACAGCAGGCAGCGTGTCTGATGGTGTGCAGCTACCAGGCTGTGGTGCTGCTGCATGCCGGGCACAGCTTGCTGGCGAGGCCGCTGCGGTGGGGGGCAGCGCCAGTAGAGAGGCGCTGCTGGCAGACGCGCTGGCAGACGCTGAAGGTGCTGTGGCACTGCTGCAGTCAAGGCTGCTGGCAGCTACAACGCAGCAGCAGTTGACCGATCAGCGGCTGCAAGACTTGCAGCAGCGCAGCGCTGCTGTGGCTGTGCGCCATGCACAGGCGCTGGCTGCTGCGAAGCAGTGTGGTGCTGTGCAGCTGGCGGCTCTCAGGGAAAGTGTCAGCAGGCTTGGCAGCAGGGGTGAGCTGGCTGGCCAGGTGAGGTTGGCTGCATGCCGACTGTGGTGCTAGCGCACTTCGCCTTTTAAGCAGGCGTCATGTAGTGTCAGTCTAAGCGTATGAATGCTTTGCGCGGCAGAATTGGACACACCAATGGTGACCTTTGTACAGGGAGCAACCTCCCTGTCAGCTACACATGCGCTGTCTCATACAACGACACTCGCATGCTGGTGCTGTGCAGGCTGCCGCGCTGTCTCTTGAGGTGGCTGAGCTGAAGCGTGGCGATGCGCAGCTGCGAGGGGAGGTGGGGCTGCTGCAGCAGCAACTGGCAGAAAGCCAACATGAGCTGGAGGAATTACGGTGAGCAGCAGGATGGCTGCGTTGGTCTAAGGTGCAGTGCATCACCATCCTGCCCTGGACTGCATGCAAAATGGTCCTGGTTTTGCGTCAACATTGTTGCTCTTTCACGCATGTAAAACACAGTTTGAGCCGCCATGCGTGCAAGGATTGCCATGTACATCAGGGCTGCTGTATCTGTCTCGGGCACATGCAAAGTTGACGCATCTAGTTTTCTGTCCTGCTGCTGCCGCTGCCTTTGTTGCTGCACTGTACAGCTTGGAAACGCAGTCGCAGCATCAAGAGCAACAACGTGTGGCTATCCACAGCACGTACCCTCTGATGCGTGCTGCTCGCCTGCTTGAGGCAGTAGGCAGCACGTTCCTTGCTGATCCTCAGTGCGTAAACGCTGCTGTTGAGCATGCTACTGGCAGCGGCAGCAGGCCATGGCCCTGCTTTGACGCAGCTGACTGGCAGCAGCAGCAACAGCGGTGTAGCCAGGACATCCTGCCACTGCTGAAGCTGCCAAGCGACATGACAGCAGCAGAGCGTGATGCAGCTGGTGCTGCAGCAGCTGGCTGGCTGGCTGAGCAGGCGCGGTCGCAGGAGGCGCTGGCGCAGTTGCTCAACAGGGCACAGCAGGCCGAGATGGCGCTGGCAGCCGCCGCCTTTGCTGCTGGTGACGGGGGGCAGAGGCAGCAAGAGCAGCTGTTGCACACTTCTGCAAATGGTAAGTGCGCAACGCCAGCTGAGATGTATTGGGGCGATCCTGTGCCTGAAGCGTGCTAGTGACTGCTGAGCGCAGCAGGTGCATCTGGTACTGCTGCTTGAGATGAGTAAATGGGATGGTGTTGTCTGCTTGTGAGGGTGCTCACTTAAATTGTCCATGAGCTCTTGTAACCCTTGTTGACGCAGACCCGTCTTCGCGGGACACCAACAGCGCTGCCTTGGCAGGGCGACTCGCAGGGCACGGCAAGGGCTCACACACAACTGCACTGGCAGTGACCAGGGGCTCGCAGCGCACAGCCAGCGTGCAGGGCGCTGCCGCGAATGACAAAGAGCGGCTCCTGCAGCTGCAGCAGCAGCTGCTGGCAGCACAGGCAGAGTTGAGATCTGCAAGGTGGGTGATCAATATGATGCCGGCTGTATGCCTACAGTTGACTCACTGAGCAGGGCTATGTGCCTTCGCTTGTAGGCACATGTGTTGCCCTTGCATTGTCACCGGTGTCTGCTCAAGTGTGCAGCATTAAGTCCCAAGGGTGTACGGCAGCTAGCAGACATCGTTGAGTAGAGGCATAGATTTGCCATGCAAGTGCTCAAGGCCGGCCTGGTGTGTGCTTCTGCCTGCACTTGTTGCTGATACGTCTGGCTTGGCAATTTGTACATGATGCACAACAGGCAGAACCGTGAGGCTGCAGACGTGGAGATGTCACGGCTGTCCTCACAGCTGGAGTGTGCACGTGCAGCAACAGCAGCTGCCACGGGCCATGCAGGACAGGCAGAGGCTGCAGCACATGCCAACCTGGAGGCCGCATTGCAGAAGCAAGTTCAGGTACGCCACACGTCACGAGCAACAGCCGGTTTTGCCTGCAGAACAGCCAGTGTCGCCAGTGAATGCCTGCTGTGCATGTCCGTGTCAGTTGCTGCAAGTGCACAGAAGTGGTGATAAAACATATCAACGAATACACTGCTGTGCTGGCCTGTGATTTACGCCACTCAAAGTAGCCAAGGTGCCTGGATGCGGCGATCTTGCTTTGATGTTGTTGCTGCAAACCACAAGCAAGCACTGTTGTGTCTGCCGCTGTTGTTCTATGCTATGCGGTCATGGCGCATCCTCCGCACAGGCTGGCAGGCAAACCACTTATGAACTTGCAGAGATGCAGCAGCAAGCCGCTGCAGCAGCGGCTGCGCGAGATGAAGCAGTGGCACAACGTGACACTGCAGCTGCAGCTGTGGCAGCTGCAAAGCAGCAGGCAGCACAGGCAAAAGCAGATTTGTGCAGAGCTGCTGCTGAAGCAGCTGCTGTGAAAGCAGCTGCTGCTGTGCAGGCGCAAGATCTGAAGGCGCAGATTGCAGCGAAAGACAGGTGGGGCTCATGCGATATACTGGTGATTCTCGTTGTGGCACGGGCTGCTGCTTGCGTAACTATGATCCACGCAACTGCAAGGGGAGCCTGGCAGAAACAGCCAGAGCCAAGCGTCCAGAACTTTGACCATGTTGTGAAGGCGGCTTCTGTTCTGCTGCAAACATGTCACAGCACGCCTGCCATTCTGCCAGCAGAGTGCCCTCACCGCACTCGCATGCGGCTGTCTTTGCAGGGAGCTGCATCGCCTCGCATGTGAGCTAGACAGTGGTGGGCTGCGTGCAGCGGTGCTGCTTGAGACCATTGAGACGCTGCAGGCTGGCGGCGCCAGTGAGCAGGCGCAGCGAGTGGTGGCGCTCACGGCACAGCTGGCGTCAGCGCAGGCGCAGAGTGGAGCGCAGGAGGCGCGCCTACGTGAACTGATGGTAGGTGGCGAATGCCTGAGGAAGGCCATCTGTCCAGTCCCAGAAATGTTGCCACAAACCTCTGCATGCTACAAAGTCATTGTAGGCAGCCTGTATGACGTATGAATGGACACCCATTCTGCACCATCCTGTACTTGCCATTGCAGGATGAGTGCGAGGCTCGAGCTGCCACAGCAGCACAGCTTCGGCAGCAGCTGGAGTCAGCACAGCATGAGGCAGCAACCCGTGCAGCAGCAGCTGCTGCCGCTGGCGACACCAATCTGGCGCTCAGTCGGCATGTAGAGGAGCTTAAGGGCCAAGTCAGGACGTCCGGCCAGCAGGTGCGCGGGCCTTGCTTTTTGGTGTGCTTGTACACAATGGCTTGCTGCACACCAGCTTGGTGGGCATCAATGCATGGATTTTGTGCAGTGCATTGTGTATGAGTGCCGCCCGTTCTGATCTAAGTATATAGCCTGAGGTTGACGTGCACATTAGGGTTGCCTGTGTTTCTTCCGCCTACAGGTTGCTGCGGCCGGCCGCGAGTTAGCGCGGCTGCAACAGCAGCTGGTGGCTGCTGAGTCAGAGGCAGCCGGCGTGCGCACAGCCCTGCAGGAGGCCCAAGAGCGCCATGCACAACAACTGGCAAAGTGAGCACACAGCCTGCGCAGCTGTGGCTTGCTATTTGCTGCACAAGCCGCACAGGGCTTCTGCTGGGTGGTTTCCTGCTTGGCAGATTCTGGGGATGCAGGTGCCGCAGTAACATTGTGCTGTTGCTGTGCACCTGACACTCACATTGTTGTTGCTGAACAATGACACCTGTGCAGGGAACGCGAGGCAGCAGCATCAACCATGCAGCACACCCTGCAGCAGCAGCTTGCGCACGGCCCTGCCCACGCGTACTGCGCCCATGTGGCTCATGTGACAGTCTCACTCGATGCATTGCTGGAGTCGGTGCAAGCGGTATGCAGCAAGCAGCCCGCTGCTGCAGCACCGTGGGCCGTCAGCGGCGCCCGCAATTCAGTGATGGTAGCTGGCGCCGCTGATGTGTCGTGGGTTCCTGGCGCGATGCTCAAGCTGAAGGAGCTACTGCTGGAGTCTGACAGGTGTGTGTGTGTGGTGTGTTGGGGCAGCCGCTGTGATAAGCATCTTCAGTTGTGAAAATGGCAGCAGCTACCGGCTCCTCTAGTGGCCTGTGCCAGCACTAGAGAAGGCAAGTGGGGTTCCAGAACTGGAATGCTGTTGCATGCTGCGAGCATGTTGTGGCCTTTGGTAGCTGGCAGCCCGCTTTTTGGTATGAATCTGCCTGACTGCCTGACCCCTGTGTGCGATGCTGCCCCTGCTGCTGCTGCTCTCAGGCTATATGTAAAGTGCGAGGTTGGGGCGCTGCTGTCTGCTCAGCAGGCATCAACCCTGGCAGCACAGCTAGCAGCAGCCCAGGCAGCTGTGGAGCGCCTCACTGGGCAGTGGCAGGCTGCAGAGGCTGCTAGGCAGGAGCTGATCAGGGCAGCAGGCCGCCGAGCAGAACAAGCGGCAGCACATGCTGTCGAACGCATGCATGCGCAGGTGCGTGGCTGACGCAGAGGTGACATCGCTTGTGCATGGGCTGCTGGCCTGTTGCCTGCACAAGGTGCCAAGTTTGACTGAAGGGACAGCAGAACCCGCATCTAGCAGCAACGGGCATTTTGGTGGTCATGTGGATGTTTGAAAGCGACTTGATACTATTACCAAAGGAAAAGCTGCCCTCACATGTGCATTTCGCCACCACTGCCGCAACACACACGTTCCTTGCAGGAGGCGCGCATTGAGGCGTTGTACAGTGAACTGCAGCAGACAACAGAGCAGCTCACGGCAGCACAGGTCAGTGCCAGCAGTGCAGGAACTGCTGCAGGGGCAGCACGCCGCACTGCCAGCAGCCTGGCGTTGAGCCTTGAGGCAGCTGCAGCTGAGCTGGATGCTCTGCGGCGCGCAGCAGCAGCTGCTGCTGCAGATGCAGCCGGCTGCTCACAGTGGGCACAACAACAGGCCCATGCGGCAGCTGCTGGCAGTGGCTGCGGTGCAGAGGCTGTTGCAGAGGCAGTCAAGAGGCGCGATGAAGGGCTTATCCGCTGGTTTGAAAGCAGGATGGCGCTGCTGCTGCAGAGTGCCAGCAGCAAATTCAGCATGGTGCAAGCGATGACGCTGCACAGGCGTCGCTGATGGCTTTGACGAGACAGGTAACGGTGTGCGGCTACTCACTGCTGCAGCTGTGCAGGCATAGCAGCGGCGATTAGATGAGAGCTGCGCTTGGGCAGATGTTGCACAGCACATGCATGCTTGCAAGTCAGGCAGGCAACTTCTTATGTGGTGCTTTTCCGCTGTGGGTTGGCAGGGCAGCCACACCATCAATGCGCAAATGCATTTCCAGCCACCTACCTGTTGTCGATGCACATGGTCAGTTGCTGCTGTGCCGCCACTTTGTAGGTGTGCAGCATGAAGCTTGTGGAGTCGCAGCTGCTGGCTCCCTTGCAGCAGCAAATGCACGTAGTGATGCCGCAGCGCTGCGTGCACAGCGGCTCGCAGCAGCGCTTGAGACCGCCAGCGGAAAGCTGGCGGCTCCCACAGCACAACAGCAGCATCGGCGTGTGTTGACAGGGCAGCTGACGACTCCTGCAGTGAGGAAGACCTGGCACTGCAGGTTGCGCAGCTGACAGCACAGGCTTCAAGCCGCAGCCAGGAGGTGTACAGGCTGCAGGACCAGCTGCTGCAGTCCAAACAGGTGGGGAAGGAGAGCCATGATGGCAGCACAGCACTGCATACGTGCACATCCTGGCATCGACTGGTGCTGACGGGTATTCCCTGCTGTGCTGGATGTGGATGGTTCTGTGGCTGTACCAAATTATCGTTCTGCATCGATCTGCATCATTTTCTGGCATTCTATATCAGTTGCTGACTCTGAGGCTGCTGCTGCTGCTGCTCTTACTTGCTCGCCTGTGTTTGTGTGCAGCTGCTGGCTGCACGTGAGCTAGAAGTTGGGGAGCTGCAGGCATTGCTGGACGAGGCTAACCATGCCAGCGCCCAACAGCAGGCAGCTGACGCAGCAGCCCTTGCTGCACAGCGTGCAGCACTGGCGGCAGCTGCAGCAGCCGAGGAGGCACGCCTGCGCAGGGAGGTGCAGGTGAGGGGCTGCTGGCTCGACCTCGCACTGGTCACTGTGCCAGCTTGCCCGCTTGTGATGACCCACAGGACTCCCCCCCCCCCCTTGTGTGCAGTGTTGGGGCACAGCAGCTGCAAAGTGCGCGCCTGCCTCCCAACCCTCATCTACCTCTGTTGCTAAGCGGCGTGTAGGGCTGCATGTGGCAAGCCCCACACCTGTTCTGCGCTCGCCAACGGCACACCGCAGGAACTCCGTCAGTTGCTGGAGGAGCAGGCGGCCGAGTCCTCTGCTGCTGTCAGTGCGGAGCGCCTCGAGGCGGCCCGCAGAGCGGAAAGCAGTGCAGCAGCTGCAGTGGATGCAGCTCAAGCTGCTGCTGCATCTGCACTCCATGCTGCCGAGGTCCGCGTGGCGCTGCTTGAGGGGCAGCTGGACAGCGTGGATCAGGACAGAGACCTGCTGCAGCAACAGGTGCGATGCTGAGATCCATTGGTAGCAGCTGCAGCATCAACCTGCTCACTTGACACACCAACGGTTAGTCATCGTAGCCAACCCACAACGACAAACATTTTGCTGTGCAGCCAGTGCTGTAAGAATGGCTGCGTAACACCACTCCTGCCCGAATGCTTGCTGCCCCCAGGTGCACGCGCTGCAGCAGAAGTGGCAGACTTGCAGGCAGCTGGAGAAGTCACAGGCGCAGCAGTGCAGGGCTTGGAGGCCACGCTCGCGGCGATTGAGCGCGCTGAAAGCAGGCGCGCCTCTCAGGCAGCAGCACACCCGCACGGCCGCCGCCGCTCTTGCACCCCACCAGGGCGTGCTCCCTGTGCTGCTGCTGGCAGGACCAGCAGCTTGGCCGGTGCCGGGTCTCAAGCAGCAGCCGGTGGCAGCGTACGGGGAAGCAGGAGCCTTGGCCGGCCATCAGACAACAACACACCAGTGCAGCAGCTGGAACGTGGTAGCAGCGGCGATGACCATGCAGCTGAGGCAGGCTGGACGGTCGACGCAGGCGCCGGTGCTGGCGCCGAAGCGGCAGTGATTATGGTGGCGGCAGCGTTGCGCTGCTTTCCAGGGAGCTGGTGAAGGCCCAGATGGGCAATGCAGACCTGCAACGCAAGCTGCGCGTCAGTGCTAGGTTTGTGGCAGCTGCTGCGTGCCGGTGCCCCGTGCAGTGCAACCTTGCGTGTGCAGCTTGAAGTGCGGGATGTCAGCGCAGATGCACGCCTGGGTGTGTGGTGCTCTGACTGCTTGGACAACCACCGTGCAGTACTGCAAAACATGCATGCAGCACAATGCTGTTACAGAAACCTGTATGAGGTACTTCCGCCCTGGCCTTCCTGCATGCATGCGCACTGTGCTTGCATGTGTACTTAGTGTGGCCTGCCGCGTCTGCTCACGCGGGCGCAGGGCGGAAGTTGAGCTGAGGCAGCGGTTGGCAGAGAGGGATGCGCGGGTTGCAGCGCTCAAGCAGCAGTTGTCTGACAAGGGCAGGCAGGCACACACCCTGCAGCGCAGGGTCAATGAGCTGCTGGGCAGCAAGGGGCCAGCTGGCATTGCAAGAGGCGGCAGTGCATCAGCTGCGGCCGTCAGCAGGCAGGGATCAGGCTCAGCATCTGCAGGGACAGCTAGGGCAGGTGCCGCCTCGCTGCACAGTGCGAGCGGCAACACACAATCACCTGGACCTTGGCGCTCCAGGTCAGGGGAGGCGCAGTGGACACTGGAAGCTCCGCCAGCTACAGCAGCAGATGACGCTGGTGCGCTTGGGCTGGCAGCTACAGGGGAATGTACTGCAGGGGCCGCCAAGGGCAGTGGCAGCCAGCAGCACATGCCCGGGCAGCAGGTTGCACTTGCGGCTGCAGATGGGCAGGCAGCTGCTGAGAAGGAGTACCTGGCAAACCAGATTGCTGCGCTGCGCATCAGCCTGGCAAAAGGGATGCGGATGTTGCTCGCTTGGAAGGTGAGGGTAGCGCATGTGTGGCTCGGCTTCTTCAACAGGGCAGCATCCAGCATAGCTTGCAGCTGATCTGGCTGTGCACTGCATGAACCTGCAGTGTGGCTCATTCGTTCATGCTGGGGCAGGCTGTAGTAGTTTGCAGTTTACACTGCTGTCAAGCGTGCAGTTGTAAACCAAACACGTGATTGCCATTGAGAGGAGCATGATGAGAGTGCAGTACTTTTCAAAGGACACTGCATGTTCATTTGATGCCAATCTGTTGTGCTGCCCTATGCTTTGCACAGATGCGCTGGAGGCAGCAGCACAGCAATCATATTCACAGGCAGCAGCACCAGCTGCTGCTGTATCGGCAGTGGCTGTGGAGGCTCAACGCTTGAGCAACCGCAGCTCATCTTTTGCTCGTCCCAGCAGCGGCGGCTTCAAACTTGCGCCACTGCAGCTGCTCCAGCATCAGGACAGCAATGCAGGCTTACCTGGCTCGCTTGAAATGCCCAGTGGTGGCGGTGTATCTGCAGCAGGCGGAGGCAGCGCACGCAGCAGCTGGACACACAGTGCCACCACAGCAGCGCGACTAGCACGGCAAGCAAGCAACAGGTCAGCAGCTGCACAGGCAGGCGGTCCTCCAGCGCCCACAAAAAGCGATGTGTATGGCCATGACTTTGCAGACGCTGGGGTAGACTTCTCTCTGCAGCAGCAGTGCTTGAAGCAGGAATTAGCAGCGGCAAGCGCACAGCTGGCATCTGCATCAGCAACAGCCAGGCAGGTGCTCAGTGAGCTGGTGCTTGGTCAGGATCCAGCCGCTGACACTGTGCAAGCGCTTCAGGCCGAGCTGTCGGGCCTCAGCCTGGAAGAGGCCCTGACTGAGGTGGTGTATCAGGTGCAGGAGAAGCTGGCGCAGGCTGCTGCAGCAGCAGAGGCAGCAACCGCAGCTGCAGATTTGGCGACTGCGGCAGCAGAGCAGCAACAGCTGCGGGCACCGCTGGCGGCCAGCAGCAGAGCATCGTCCCTGCGGCTGACCTCTCCACGGGTGAGCAGCCAGCAGCCTTGCAGGCACATGCGCCTCCAAACACAGTGCATGCGTGTTTTGAGTCTCTTCATGGCATCATCGGCATCCCTGCGTGCTGCTGTTGGGCTGCTTGCACATGCTGCCATTGCAAAGTGCGTCGAGGACAGCAGCACAGGGAACAGCCCACATGCGTAGCACTGGGTCGCTGCCGCCAGATTTGGCTGCCGCTGGTGCTTGCAGGCACTTGGCGTGCCATCAGCAGCGCTAGCCGAACCTGCTGCAGCCGGTCTGGCGGCAGAGCGCGATGCTTTGACAGCACAGCTATATGCTCTGTCCACGCAGTTAAAGACAGCAGCAGCAGACAGGGAGGCGCTGGCAAGCAGGGCAGAGGCAAATGCAGCAGCAAGGGATGAGGTTGCAAAGCAGGTTGGTTCTCACGGCCACATTCAGGCACTGCTGCATGTGATGCAAGAGGTCCCTTGCCCTGCCCACAGTTTCCCCTCTGCACTTGCTCAACCGTGTAGGCGCATGCGATCAGGATGCCTCTGCGGCACAGATCTGCACAGGCCAAATGCTTGCCGCTGCAGCCCTGCACATGCTTATAACTACACGCTGTTCTTGCTCGGTTGCTCACCAAGCATGTGTTTCATGTGCTTTGTGCGTGGCCTGTGCAGCTGGCGACAGCTGGAGCTGAGCGTGATAGCTTGGCGCAGCAAAATGCAGCGCTGGCTTCAGCGCTTGGCGGCAGGCTTGGCGCAGACGCCTCCAGCAGCACGGAGGCGATGCCTCTGTCTGCGGGCAGGGCGCAGGGCGGCGGCGTGGGGCCGCACGCCCGGGCCCAGTCTGAGGCAGGCGGAACGGCCGCTGGCGCTGCGCCCACTCCTGCGCAGCTGAAGGAGATTGGGCTGCTCATGCAGCGGCTGACAAGGGAGAACGCAGGCCTCATGAAAGCCAGGTGAGCCGGCAGTGCACCGCTGTCGTGCTCCATCTCGGTCTTCGTCTGGCAGCCAGCACTGCAGGCAGCAGTTTGTAGGGTGCCCATCGCGCAGGATCATGACCTGCATCGCCGACATGAAATGGCAGCAACTGAGGCGTACGCTGCTTGAAGCACCACTGGCTTCTGCAAGGTGTATCTGCATGCTGCCTGCATGTGGTGTCTGGGTCTCTCAATCATTCACCTGATGTGCCTCATCCTCCCACACTACCTTGCAGGGATGCTGCCCTTGCCGAACTCGCCAGTTCAGCTCATGAGCTGAGCACACAGCAGTCTAGCTATGCAGCGCTGCAGGCACAGCTATCAGCAGCGCAACGTCAGGTGAGAGGCAAACGTCGAAGCCCAAACAGCAGTTGTGCCCTGCACGCTGGATGTCTGTCTTTGAAGGGTCTGGCATGCTTCACTTGGAATCAATGTACATGAACTCCAGATGCATGACACATCCTGGCATAATGTTGCCAGCATCGTGATGTTGATGTACACACAATGAGGTTTGGTACATCAAATGCCTCCTCATGCTTTAGCTCGTGCCCCTGTGCTTCAACATGTGCTGTGTGATCTACCTGCTGCCTCCTGTTACTGCTTCTTCTGTGAGCAGGTGTCTCAGCTGCTGGCTGCCAAGGAACAGCTTCAAACTGACGCAGCAGCACAGCAGGCTCAGGCAGATGAACTGGCAGCAGCTCAGGATGCCCTACGCGCACAGGTGAGCTTGGGTACCAGCATCGTCAAGCATACGCTTATGGTCAACACCTTCACCCTGCTATACGGCACAACAGCCCTGCACGTGCTCCTGCATCAGCAGTGGCATGCTGCGACCCCGCCACCACACCGTTTGGATGCCGCCGCCACACTCGCCGTGTTGCTCAGGTGGCTGATGTGCGCGCTGAGCGCGACATGCTCGCGGAGCAGAATGCCACCCTGGCTGCGACCGCCAGCCAGCTGATGGCAGCCGCATCATCGACTGTGGCGGGCTCAGCTGCCGCAAGTCTCTCAGCAGCAATGCCCAGCAGCGGCAGCGCCAGCGGAGGCAGCAGCTATGGGCGGCCGCGCTCTGTGTCAGCGCCTGCAGCTGCTGCAGAGCCTGGTGCAGCAGCACGCATCTCGTCAGCTCAGCTGCAGGACATTGGGCGTATGTTGGCGCGCCTGACACGTGAGAACGCAGCACTCATCAAGCAGCGTGACAAGCTGCAGGAGTCCCTTGCTCCCACGAGTGAGGCGGCCCAGCGTGCAGCCGCTGCTGTGCAGTCAGCGCAACGGGAGCGGGATGCGCTGCTGCAGGGCCGCACTGCCGCCAGGGCAGACGCTGATGCAGCACAGGCAGAGGCGCAGCGGCATGGCGCGGCAGTGCGGCAGATGACAGCAGAGCGAGAGCGCTGGCAGCAGCAGGTGGGCTTGCCATGCGCAAGCAGGTGTTGTGCCAGTTTCATGTGCTGCTATGTCTGCTGCAGGCAGATGCTCGGATGACCTAATGGTGCCGGTGCGAGCTTTTTCTCGCTGTGTGCTGGCGCACCTTTGTATGCAAGAAGTGGCTGTATTGAGCTGTTGGTGTGCCGCGCTCCTGTCTCACGGCGCTTTGCGGTCACTTGCTGCAGGTGGCAACACTCACTGCTGAGCGTGACAGCATGGCGAGCCAAAACATGGCGCTAGCCAGCACTACAAGCAAGCTCATGGCAGCAGCAGCAGCAGGCGACGGCAGTCCACACCATGCACATGACGGTGCTGCTGGTTCCATCGGCACTGCCAGCACCACTCTGGGCAGCTCTGCAGCTGTTACAGCGTTGAATGCATCATCTGTCTCTGGTCGCAGCAGTGGCCATTTGGATGCAGCAGGCTCTGCTGCAGCAGTGGAGGGCATGTGCGGCAATGCGAGAGCCACACGAGGCGGTGCAGTGCTGACAGCTGCACAGGTAGGTGACGTCCGTTGGTGTGTGCTGATGTCTCTCGCAGTGGCCATCAGATGCCCAGCGGCTGACACTGCTTGCCATCCGCTGCGCGCATCAGCTGTTGTCCTGCCCAACATGCACTGGCACTGTGGAGAAAGTGCTGCAGTGACAGCCTACCACGTATGCGTGTTATGCTGCTGATGCTATCGTATGCATGCTGTTCTGTACTGCCGCTGCTGCTCCCCACATGTCCAGGCGAAGGAGATGGGAGGGCTGCTCACCCGCCTGACAAATGAGAATGCTGCTTTCCTCAAACTGAAGGACGCCGCAGCTGCTGCACGGGACGAAGCACTCAGCAGGGTGACAGCCCTGGAGACGGAAGTGGAGCTGTTGCAGCAGCAGCTGAGGTGGGTTGGTAGCTAACACAGCGACCTAGACAGGAAGGGTGCCATTGGCACGCATTGGATTGCATAATCAGATTTGGCACTTCAAGAATGTGCTCATCCCAGGAAGCCGGCTTTTGGCTTGCAGCATTGTCTGTGACCAGATATGCCGCAAGAATCACACATCTGAATGGTTTGTGCCAAGTTCTGGATAAAGCTTAGCTTGTACCCAATTTCTCTTGACCCACACGATGCCGCCTGCAACTGCTGCTTCCTGCAGTGAGATGGAGCCCCACGTGCAGCGCTCCAGGGGCAGGCGGCAGCAGCAGCAGCAGCAGCAGCAGGTAGCATCACCCGCACACAGCTCAGCATCAGCTGCTGGCACATCCAGGCTGTCAGCATCGCTTGCAGCAGCTCAGCAGCAGCAGCACCAACTGGAGCAGGGTGCTGAGCAAGACATGCTGCAACATCCTGGCAATTCAACGCCAGACACAGCAAGGTGTGTTAGGCGCTTCCCCGTGCAGTGGAACTTTATAAACAGTCTGTTGTGCTGAACAGGAAGTGCATGGGCCGCTGCCAAGGCCTTGGTTATAGTGCAGCACCAGGCAAGTCGCAATTCATAGCCACCTGCAGCTTCATGCTGTGTGTCTGCCTGCTGCAGGGCACTGCAGCTCTGCCGCTCCATTCAACGCAGTCTGAGTTGCGCGGAGAGCGTGCAGCAGGCGATAGCGTCCGCTGCGGCCAGTGGCAGCAGGTCAGGCCACAGCACTGCTGCCACCACTCGATGCTCAGCAGGGTCAGTCAGCAGTGGCTGTCAAGAAGCAGCTGGAGCAGCAGCAGCTGGATCTGGCAGTCTGAGCCATGTGCTGGATGCTGAGCTGGCTGTTATGAAGAAGGCTGCTCAACAGCTGGGAGAGCAGCTGCAGCACCTAGCACAGAAACACTGTGATGCAGGTGCTGCAAGTAACGGCACCAGCACAGCGGTCGCCGGCGGCACCAGCCGCAGGCCCACTGCTGTTGCTGCTGGCAGCGAACGGCCCGACTTCAGCTTCAACCTGCCTCATACGGAGATGCCTGCGGGCTGAGTGCAGATCTCACCACGTTCCCAACATCCTCTGCAGGCAGCCAGCAGCACCAGCAGCAGCCCGGTTCCGCTGCTGGAACACGTCAGCAGTTGCCCTGGCCACCAGTGGCACGTGCTGCTGAGTCAGAGGAGCAGCAGGACGGCTCATCAGTTCGTGGCAGGTCTTGCCCCTCCTTGTCTGGTCATGCCTCTCCCACCGCTGCAGCTGGTGTCAACCCGCCACCGCCACAGCAGCAGCAGCAGCAGCACATGACTAATGATGCTGGGGTGGGCATTGCTGGTGCTGTGGGCGGGTGCGTGACTATGACAGCAGCAGCGCTGAGCCAGCTGGAGGCAGCCATGCAGCACCACCAACGCCGCTCAAGCAAGTGGAAGGCCAAGTGCAGGCAGTTGGCACAGCACTTAGGTACACTGAATGCAGAGCTACAGCTGAACCGTTGCTGGCAGCAGCTGGAGCCAGATCTGCAGTGACAGATGCTGCAGCAGCAACAGGCACGGTCCAGAGAGCAGCAGCAGCAGCAGCAGCAGCAGGCAGCGAGGGCGCCGCCCAACAGCATCACCAGCACGCCGAGTTGACGGATGCTGCTGCTGCTGGTGCTGTTGCATGTGGACAGCAGCAGATGAAACAGCTGCGGCAGCAGCTGATGGCTGCACAGCAGGCGAGTGGAAATTTGGCTGGCTGGCGCACCCACACGCTTGAGGAAAGGCACGCTTGCCATTCACAGCCATTGACTGTGTGCAGTGGAGAGGGTTAGACGTCTTTAATTTGTTGACTCCTCAAAAGGCCCGCCCCTTCCGCTGCCTGGGCCTGCTGCTTGTGTGAGCTTTTCAGCGCAGCGCAGCGGCTGCCTGCCACTTGTGCTTCTTCCAACAATGTTGCTGCTGTGCATGTTTGTTACCTCTGCAGTCCGCCACGCAGGACGGCAGCCAGCTTGCGGCGCTCCTCTCGCGGCTGGAAGCCACAGAGGCAGCAGTCATGCTGCGACTCTCTGGCAGCATCACAGCAGCCGGGGCCCTGCTCAACAGGGGGCAGGCGCTTGCAGATGCTGCAGCAGCAGCAGGCGATGCCGCTGAGGAGCGTGTGACAGCCCTGCTGGGCGCGTCGGCTGGCGTTGAGGCGCGCGTCATGGGGCTGGAGCAGCGGCAAGCTGCCCTGCACCAGGTGTGTACCTGATCACGCACTGGTGCTGCTGCTGCTGGCAGTTCTTATGGGGTGTGTTTCAAAGGCCGTACGAGCGTTTGCACCTGCCTCCTTCTTCCTATTTACAGATCATGCGTCCTCACTGCGTGCTTCGCGTGTTTCACCTGCGTTGCCTGCTTCTGCCTGCAGCAGCAGACGCAGCAGGCTCATGAGCATGAGGCAGCACTGGCAGGTGCATCGCAGCTGCAGCAGCAGCTGGCAGAACTACAGCAGCAGCTTGCCGAAACAGTGTCCAGCTTTGATGCAGAGCAGCGGTCTCTCAGGGAAGCAGCACAGCAGGCCGCTGCAGCGCGAGACGCTGCAGAGGCCACAGCGGCTGATGCTCAACAGCAGCTGGCGGTGGCGCGAGCTGTGCTTGCAGAGCGGCTGGGGCAGGCAGAGCGGGAGCACAAGCAGCAGCTGGCAGCTTTGCAGGTCAGTATTCAATGATGGTGGTTGGGTGGGCGCGTGGTTGGGCGGCAATGTTCCTGTCAGCAGGAGAAGCAGCCTTGTGTCAGTAGCAGCCACCTTGTGTGGGGTGGGTGCAGTCGCCAGACGTGCACATAGTCGTGCACTGAAGCACGCCAGCAGAGGGTGTTGTGCTCCTGCATGCTGCCTTTCTGCAGCAGCCGAGAGGCTGTGGCCTGCTGGTGGTTGTTAAAAATGCTTCGTCTCCGTGCCGCCCCTGCCTGCAGTCCCGCCACCAGGCAGAGGCCTCCCAGCTGCGGCATGCCTTGGAGGACTCTGCTGTCAACGCTGAAGCAAAAGCAACTGCTGCAGTGGCAGGCAGGCTTGCTGCCGCGGAATCTGGACGGGCTGCTGCAGAGTCGGCCCTGAGCCAGCTAGCAGACGAGGTGCGTAGCTTGCTGTACTGGTGACACTTGTGGCCATTGTTTGCACGGCTTGGCAGCGGTACAGCACTGCACGATCGTCCCTTAGTACTTGCACACCAAACATGACTGCTGCTGCTTGCTGCCGCATGCCTGTTATGATGTTGCAGGTGTGGCAGTACCAGGCCAGCAAGCAAGTTGAGATGTCGGAGCTGCAAAGCCAGCTTGAGGGCTGCTGCTGTCGGCACCCGGCGCTGTCGCGTCAGAATTTGCAGAGGTGCATGCAGCAGGGCGCAGCTCCTCACCAGCAGCAGCTGGGCTAGCAGCCGCACGAACCATGCCATCCAGCAATGCTGGACTTGGCTTTGGCCGCGGTTGCTACAGCAGCACTGCAGGCGACTGGCGTCAGCCTGGATCACTAGCTGGTCACCAGCATCATCATTATGGACACATACAGCAGCAGCAGCAGCACCGCCATGGCACGCGGCCTAGCAGCAGGGCCGGCAGCAGGCCAGGTGTCAAGATTGCACACCTGCGCAAGTTTGCTGGAGCAGCAGCATCACCTGGGGCACCTGCTGCTGGGCCTGGCCATCTGCAGCTACGCAGCAATGACAGCAGCGGCATTGGTTTGGCCAGAAGCAGAGCATTGCACGACCAACAAGTGCCGCTGCAGCGGCAGCCACTGCATGACGGATGGGGATGCGTAGCAGCACCAGCGCCCACGGTGCACGGGGTGGTGCACCCGCAGCAGCAGCAGCAGCAGCAGCAGGAACAACGCAGGATCAGCAGCAGCAGATGCCTGATGCTACGGCCCTGGTACAGCATGCCCTGGATTGGGTGCGCTATGCGGATGCGGCTGCAGCAGCTCAGCGGGACGCTGCACTTGAGCGGCTGTGTCGACGCCGGGCCGAATGCACAGCAGATGCGCTGCGTGGCGCTGCTGCCAGGCTGCGCGCAAAACTCAAGGCTGCAAAGGCGGATGCAGAGGCCATGCGCAAGGCCGCTACAGCAGGCGCAGTTGCTGCTGTCGAAAGGGCCAGCGCCAAAGAAGAGGCTGTCCGTGCGCATGCTGACCTGGCAGCTGCACGCGAGGCGCTGCGGGCAGCACGTGCAGAGAATGGCAGGCTGGGTCGGCAGCGAGCAGCAGCAGCTGCAGCTGCGGCTGCAATAGCAGCCAGTGGCAGCGGCGCAGCAGCCGCAGCAGCAGGTAGCACAACTCAGAGCCTGGCAGGGCTTGACTTAGGGGCACTGCTTGCTGGTGCTGTAGCAGGTGGCAGCGGCAGCGCTGCTGGTGCGGATGACGCTGCTGGCATGGAGAGGCTGACGGGCGTGCTGGCGCTGCTGCAGCGGGAGCTTGCTGCGCAGCAGTCTGCCAGGGAGGGGCTGGAGCTGAAGCTCAAGGAGAGCAAGAGCAGCATTGATCGCAAGAACGTGCTGATCGGTACGCGCTGTGCCAGCTGTAACGTGCATATACCCTGTCACTGCAGAAGCCAGCGCACACGCAGTCTGGTGTGCATGTTGCCCACTGATGCTTGCACACTACATGCACCCGCTGTCCTCGCGCTAGAATCTCCCCAGATAAGTTGCACACGCCATCAGGCAGCTGCACAGCAAGTTGCCTGCCCGCACCCAACCCTGACGCACACACCACCCACAAGCATGCGCGTCCTCCACGCACCCGAGGCCGCTGCCGCCGCCTGCTGCGCTGCTGCAGGGAGCTCCGGGCGCGCTGTGAGCAGCTCTCCAGCCGGCTCGCCTGCAACCCCACGGCAGTGCTGGAGGAGCGTGCGACGGCGGCAGAGGCGCGCTGCAAGCAGCTCAGCGCCAGCTTTGCCCGCAAGGAGGCGGCGCTGCGGGAGTGCAGGGCAGCGCTGCAGGACGCCCAGGCCAAGGTGGAGGAGGCTGCAGGCGGCAGGCGCGGCGGCGGCAACGGCGCCGGGGATGAGCTGGAGAGGCAGCTGAAGGTCAACGGGCGGCTGCGGGCGGAGCTCACGCGCAAGGAGGCGGCACTGCAGGTAGGCCTTGACGTGGGCGCAGCAGGGTGCCAGCGTGCGATTGCACGCCAACACGACGTGCATGTGCATGTGCATGTGTGCTGCACAACCCGCAAATGCACTCAGGCGTCCATGACCTTGGGAAGGGTGGACCCGGCAGTGGCATGTGGCGCTGTCCAGGTGTATCGGCTGCTCACCAGGGCTGATGGACATGATGTACTCAGGCTGTCCTGTCGTATTTCACCTGACCACCATGTTCCACGCGTCTGCGTCACGTGCCTCGTGGCCCCCTTGTCCTGCAATGCTTGCCGCCATCAGGCCGTCACCAACGACTGTGAGCGCTTCAAGGAGCAGCTGGCAGCAGCGCATGCAGCAGCAGATGCTGTGGCACAAAAGCAGGCCGCAGCAGACGGGGCTGCGCGGCGTGCAGCAGCAAGGCAGCAGCAGGCTGTTGCTGCTTCCAGCCAGGCTGCGGTCGCCACCGCTAGCCTGCTGCTGTCCTGCCTGGCTGCGATGTCAGGAGCTGCAGCGGTGATGCAGCAGCACACCAGGGCAGTTGTGCCAGCACCTGCAGGTTCGGGCGCTGCTTGCGGTGACCAGAGCGACAGCAGCAAGGCAGCAGCTGCAGCAGTAGTTGCCTCAGGCCTGGCAGACATGGTGTGCCTCAGCCAGGATGAGCTGGCAGACCTCCTGGGCTGCGAAGACGAGACGTGCCAGCTGCTGCTAGCCTCAGCACCACACAGTGATCGCAATGCCGCAGCTGCTGCAGGTTCAGCAGCTGCTGATGGCAATGCTGGAGCTGGAGCTGCTAACCTCACCCCTGCGGCACAGGCTGTGCAGGGACTGCTGCGGAAGCAGGAAAGCAGCTACATGCAGCAGCAGCGGGTGCTGCAGCACCAACTACAAGATGCCCTTGCACAGCTGATCAACAGCAGCAGCGGCAACTGGAGCAGCAAAGAGCTGCGCAGCAGTTGCAGCCGCAGCGCTGCACAGGATCAGGCATGGCTGGAGGCAGCCAGTGGTGCTGGCCTGGGCACATGGCTTGAGCAAGCTGCGGAGGGTGGCTGCACTCCAAGCGTGGTGCGTGGGCTGAGGGAGGGCGCGAGGGAGGTGCACTGCAGCCGGTGCTAGCTGCCCTGCACCTTGAGGCATCTGCTGTGCAGGGGATGCTACGGACAGCTGTTGTGGCGCAGCATGTCTGCTGATATGGGCCCCAGCGTTGGGCTCCCAGCCCAAAGCGTCGTTGTCGTTGGCATGAGCCCCCACACCGGCAACATGGGGTATGTTTCTGCTGAACAAGCACCTTGCCCGCTCTGCATGACGGTTGAGGTATGATCTACTTAGTGTGTGTGCCATTGTGGCATGAGCAGTTGTGCGCCGCAACACGGTAATTACCGTAGTTATAACATCAAGGCGGATCGTCACATAGTGGCAATATAGTGGCAATATTACATGTGAGCGTGGCAAGGCTTTTTGCCAATGCTAGAAACGCCTACAACGATCCACAGCACAGGGAGGCAGCCAAGGCTGTGTGAATACAAGACCCACTCGGAGCTTAACACTGCTCTCCTTGCAGCGCCAGATTGACTGTGGGTACTGCAAACGACATGATTGGTCAGGACCTTGGACAGTGCAGGACGTGCATACACGACTTTGTAAGTGCAGGCAATCCTTATGAGGGTGCGCAACCGTTGACAACACAACAATATCTGCACAACGGCCTCTCATCACCGCCACATCACCACGTGCAGCGTACCAAGGCAGAGGATGCGTGATCTGCTTCGCCGCAGGTGCCTGCACTAACTGCACGTTTCCAGTAAATACTTCACTGGTCAGGCGTGCCATGTCAACACCAACACCACTCTCACTGTGCCAGTGTGTCTGTGGCCATGCGATTGATGGTCTGCACTTTGCCAAGTTACCATGTTACCAAGTTCCCAAAGTAGGGCCACTGGCCCACCCACTAAGGAGCCAAACAAGGCTCGTGGGGTCCATAATCTCTCCCCACAACCAAAGGGGAATGGGAGGCAGAGCATGCACAAGCAGCCAACATACAGTATAGCCTAGCAATAAATCCATGCGAAAGGGCACAATATCTGGTAGCAGCACAGGTGGCACGGTGAACCATGCAACAAACCAGGGTGGGGGTTGTGGCCCTCCTCTGTGGGGGCAGCATACTCCTCAAACAACAGCACAACCGAGAATTTGCATTAAAACATGGTGCAATGCATCACATTACCAACCGCTACAGCCTGTGGTGTGTTCCTTGACGGTACCAGCAAGAATTTGATGGTACCCGTGCTGCATACATGCTGCCTGGTTCAAGCCATACTGGTTACGTTCCGCAACAGCTTCTCTTCAGAATTGCACTGCAGTCCATTCACAGCAGGCGTTCTGTGCAGCCACAACGAGTGGAGCTCACACAGTGCTTCTGGCAACACCTGTTTGCACAGCACTGCTATTGCAAGCCAAAGCCCTGTGCATTCTGAATGGCAGTCATCAGCTTGCGCTGCAGCTTGTCTCTGCTGCTGTACTCCGGCAGCATCAGCGCGTTGAAGCATGTGTGCGCTGTTGGCAGCTTCTCACTGTCGGGCCCCGCACGCTGCACAGCACGGCAAGCAGCACAGCACAAGTCAGCATGACGGCTCAGTACTGCGTCAGCAGAAGGCGGCGACAACCGTCAATGAAGCAGCCTGAGCCCGATGCTGTGGTGAGCGACACACTGCTGCCTGCGCAGCAGGGCTGGCATCACGCTGCCATGCGACTGACTGACCGACTCACTGGCTGCCAGGCACTACAGGCACGGAACAGCCTGCTTGCGACAAGCACAACCCTGCACGAGCATGGACCCAGATTTTTCTGCCTCTGCAGCAGGGTGCCCGCTGTGCCCCACCTGCACCAGCAGCCTCAGCGCGCCCAGCCCAGCCACGGGCGCCCGGTCGCAGCCGGTGCAGAACTGCAGGAACGCCCGCTTCTCATCAACGGGCAACGCCAGCAGGACAGACCTGGACACGCATGCCAGCAGCGGCAGCAGCAGCAGCAGCAGCAGCAGCAGCACAATGGTGAGTAAACAGACAACGACGCCGCATGTGCTGTGTCAGCCCAGCGCTGAGGCCGCCCACCATGGGCCAGGCGCACATGCACCAGGCGCAGCAACCACTCCCGCGCTCCGGGCTGTTGGCTACCTTGTCACCACCTGGGCACTGCTGTTGCTGGCCCAGCAGTGCTATGACGCAGAAACAACACCCGACATGTTGCTGTGCGTTCACGGCTGCTGGTGCCATTGCTGAGGTGATGTGAATTGGAAGATGACAGTACTCAGATATAGCAGCAGCAGCCATCCGCCTGCTCACCCAAGTGCTTTTAAGATGTGGTGACTGACACTGTTTCCTGCCCCAGAACTGCGCAGGCCACGATATGAATACACTAGCCGCAGCCCCCCACACACATTGCTGTGCGCGCATGTGCAAGGCGACAAGGCATCAGCCTGCTCACCAGAGCGCGGTAATGGTGGGGTGGCTTGCACTGTAGCCTGCCTCGTATCTTGCAGCAGCCTGCAGCTCCTTGAAGTCAAGGTGAGGCAGGCCTTCGACAAGCAGCTCAACCTCCTCGTACCTGCGTTAAACGACGATACAGTGCTAGCGTGGCGATGTTGTGTTGGAGACTGTTGCAAACAGACACCTGGCCATGCCAGCTGTGTGCTCTGCAATGGGGCAGCCCATCAGCAACCAGCGACGCCGTGCGCGCAAACAGCGCACCCCAGCACAGGAAGGTCGGCACGCTGCCAAGCCCAGCACTGCGCCTAACGCCTCGCCTGGGCAGGCCTTCACCAAGCAACTCAACTTCTCCACACCCGTGCTAACACAGCAGCACAGCAGACTGCGCTGTGCACGGCAGCCAGCAGAACAAAGGGAGTGTGGCCAGTGCAAGTGTGGCGCTGCGTGGCATGGCTGTGCTGAAAGCCACAGCTGGAGTGGCGGCTGCTGCTGCACGACACGCCGGCCCACCCCCTGCTGCGTGCAAAGACAAGGCAGCAGCCGACGAGCTGCTTTGAGCACGACGCGCTGGCCAGCTGAGCAGGCGCAGCAAGCCGACACTTTGCGACGTCTACCACGCCAAATACCAAACTATGCGGCACAAGAGCCAGCATAGCTGGCGGCAGGCAGTTGCACCGCAACAACAAGAACAGATCAGGTGGAGCATGCAGCAGCCCTGGGGACTCACCAGGTGCACCCGACTTCTCCACCGCCCCGGTACGTGGTGACCCACCACGCATGCCAGCAGCGGTGCCCACCTGAACAAGCTCAGTGCTGGCCCGCTACACACGCGGTGGAAGCCGGATGCGAAAGCGGCAAACTGGTCAGCCACGCTGCCTGACAGCAGCCAGGCAGCGTACAGGTCCACAAACTGGGCCCTGTTGTGTGATGTGACAGCGATGTCGCTGCCGCCTGGCAGTAGCTCTGCCTTCTGTGTTGCCCCGAAGGCCTCATACTCGACTTCAAAGGACCTGAACAGGCAGTAGCAGTGAAAATGGCAGGCAGGTTGGGGATGACTGCCGCTTGATGAGCACTGCCAGCGTTCCTGTAGATGCCAGCTGCTGCCGTGGAACGCCATCTCCTGCGGTAGCCAGCAGGCAAGGCCACACGCGGCAGCTGCTATCTTGGCTCACAGTTTTGGCAGACATCGGTGCGAACCACACAGCAAGGCAACACGTTGTAGAGCAAGTGCGACATAAACAGGCACACCATGGTGCACATGCGCCGAAGGTTCTTATTGCGTCGCACAAAATGCAGCAACTCTTCAGCAAGCAGCGGGGTTTACTTGACCTCCAGTCCATGTACCAAACACGCCCAGCAACCAGCATGTGTGGTTGACTACCTCCCTCACCCAGAACAGTGTGTGAGTGGTTGATGAAGTGTTCTCTCACCTGCTGAAGGTCGCCTCTACATCGCCGTCATACTCCAGTAGCTGCTGCAGCCCACTGTGCAGGCTGGGGTACAGCAGCGCCAGGTCAGCAAAGGACGGGGCCTGCAGGCCAGCACGCCAGCCAACGAACACGGCGCACAGTGACATGGTCAGCAGCTCAGCGTGCAGGTTGGGGTGCAGCAGCGCCAGGTCAGCACAGGACGGAGCCTGCGGGAGCACTGCATGCCATGTAATGTATAGCAGAGCCGATGATTGCTCACTTATACATGATCATTGCTCAATTATACATAGTACATGATTATGGACCCGCCCCAGGTGTTGAAATGCAGCGCCCAGACTCAACATGAATGAATGCGCCTCCCCACCCCAATCATCATGACACGCGCTCAGCTGCAAATTTGTTTGGCCTGTCCAGCAGTTCAGAGCGCGACAATGTGCCAGCAGCAATGCATGCACAGAGCAAGCGTCCATGCAAAGTGCATGTGCATGCCATCTGATATGGCAAACCGCCTACTTGTAACTCCTCCTTCCTTCAAGAAAAAATATACACAGCAAGCTGCCTCGTCACGTGTGCTTGATGTGTTCTGTGCTTGCGGCAGAGCAGTGCATGCATAGAATGCAGTAACATTGACTGCAAACAACCCTGTGTTTGGGGATGCCACCATCGCCCAACTGGCACGCGCCATGCTCACCAGCCCCATGAGCTTTTTGTAGGCAGGCAGCGGCAGGTGGGCGTCAATGATGACGCCGTTATAACACGCAAGCCCCAGCACAATGCCCACCAACTCAAACTCATCCTGCAAGCAGAGAATGTCATTCCTTCAGATGAGACACAATTTACGGCGGAGGAACGCCAAATTATTGGGCTTCAGCATGCATCTGATGCCATCAGAAAAGGCCAGCCTCATCACAGCGCGCACCAACGGCAAATTCACCACGCAGCAGTACCAACTCAGCCCAGCCCCACATCACAAGATCAAATGTCTTGTAACATTGCATATCCAACAAAGAAGCTTACCAGGCTTTCCATGCTGGCCGGGTTGAACCAGCAGACCCGAGTCTCCTCGACGTACAGGAACATGCCGTAGTCGGCGTTGAACAGCTGCGCCACCAGCAGCTGGAAGAACTCCCTGCTGACGCCGCCCTGGTCCACGGCCTCCTCAGCCACGCTGCCGTCCTCCGACAGGAAGGTGACGCGCAGCGGCTTCTTCAGCTCCTGCGGCACCAAGCAACCAAGCAACCAACCGAGTTGGGCATGTCTGTCCGTGTAGACTGAGCATGTGCAGGCACCACACAAGTACCTGAGGCAACAGCAGACTTGGAGGTCACAGTGCGGGAAGAGCGGCACAAGCAGCATCTGCATGCAGCACAGTGAGCAGGACTACCCCACAAGCACAGCCACCTGTGGCGTGTCTACACATCAACACCGTTCTCACAAGATTCAGCAGCCACGTGCGTGTGCCTTGCACAGCTGCACAGAGATACCCCAATTGACATTGTCTAGAAGCCTCTCAGGTGCACCAGTCACCGGTGGTCTGCATCATTGCATGCACGCGTCCACGTGCCGGTCACTGCATGCAACAAGTACAGGCTGCAGTGGCTTACTGCCATAGCTGGTGTGAGATTCCTGGTTCATAGCAGGCCAGCTGTCGTCAGCCAGCTGCATGCTGGTGGTCTCCGCCCGCAGCTCCAGCCCCCCACCTGCGCCCCGCAGAGGCGTATCTGCCTGAGAGCGTCCTCCATCTCGTGCCCCCGCCGCACACGCAGCGACAGGCTGAGGGAGAGTGAGTCCCCGGTGCCAGCTCCTGCAGCAGCGCCAGCAGCAGCGCCGCCCGTCGCTGCAAGGCCCCCTGGCGGCAGGCCCTGCAGCAGCGCTGCCATCGCTGACGCATGCACCACGTGCTGCTGCTGTAGCGCTGCCTCATCCTGTAGGGTGGGTGCGATGCAATCATTTGAAAGAGTGAGTGGTGGGTGGCGCGTGAGCACACAACATGGAGGCCGCGGCCTGTCTGACTGCATTGTGACAGGTGCCGACCTAGCTAGCAGCCTCAGCGTGTGCGGCTGCACGTGCAACCCCATGCACGCACACAGCGGTGCAACAAGTGCAGCGGTTGACACCACCTTGACTGCCAAGAAGATCACAACTGCCCTACCCACAGCATGCTGCTCTTTGCTGGTTGTGATACAAGAAGCTCAGGTGACTTGCGGGCTGCTCAGTTCAACCACCAGGAAGCATGACAACTACGCAACAACAGCACGACCATACAACAGCACGACCGTAACAACAGCACGACCAACAGCACGACCGTGATGCCTGGTTCAGAATTAACGCCTGACAGTGAGGTCAGCCTGACGCTGCCGTGTTCCAAGCTGCCTCTGCCACATGCCGATGCTGGGCAGGACACTGCAGCAGCAGGCCATCCCTTGCTGTGCATAAGCAACAGCCAGCAACTGTTCCTCACCCGCAGAATGTTGCTCTTCGCCTCTGTCGTGAGCAGGAACGGCAGCTCGCACAGGCTGCTGACGCTGCCGCCAGGAGGCATCCCGACAGGCAAGACAACAGCACCACCACCCCCACCCCAACCAGCCGCTGGTGTGCCACCACACCCCTGCTGCTAGTGACATCCTGGGAATGCTGCCGGTGGTGCTGGCGAGGATGCCTCGAGTGCTGCTGCTGTTGTAGACTGCCTGCTGCATGACTTTGGTTGGCACTGCTACTTGGCGCCCCTGCTGTGGTATGCTGTTTGTGGATTGCTCTGCTAGCTGCCTCTTGAAACTCCTCATACGCAGCCCTGCATCGTCGGCGGGGCGCACAGAGACAACAAGCCGCAGGGCAGGCGATGGCGCCACTGCAGCCAGGGGTTGAGGTGTCTTAGACATGCATGGCATGCAGGCGGGCACCTGGTCAAAGCTGGTATGGGGACAGCACCTGCTCGTCACCACGGCGAGCACCTTGTGCAGGCCTGTGCAAGAGCTGTGAAATGACGGCTACGACTTCACCACATGTACCAGCTGATGATGCACTTCCAGCAGACGGCATGTGTATATGGCTGCCCACACGGCACGCCGCTGCATCACGCCCTGCATGCATGCCTGTGGCCCATTGCCAGCGCCTGGTTGCCGCCAGGTGTAACTACAGCATGTGTAGTACCTCTGCCAGTTGATGCTGTGCTCGGTTGAAGCCACACACCAAGCACCACCAGGAAGGGCAGCCGCCTGTGTCGCATGGCGTGCTGGGCTGCCCACCTGTACGCGCCGGACTGCAACCAGGTGTAGTACTCCTCGTGCAGGTTGGCGGTTGCGCTGACGGCAGCGTTGGAGAACTCGCTGTACGGCACCAGCTCGCCAGCCTGCGCCACCAACCACGCGGCAACAAAATGACCACAGCCGCACCAGCAGGTGCTTGTTGTGGCGTGCATACAGACGCACCTGCGCAGGCTGGCAGGCACGTCATACTGACCCGCGCAGGCATGCGCATGCACTTCAGCGCCCTGCACCATCACCCAGCCCCAGCGCTGAGGTTGCGCAACAGTGAGACACACAGGATTGCTAGTGTGTTTCTGGCTGTCCACTTAATCTGCTCACAGCATGAGCGTTGATGCCATCACCTGTTGCCTCTGTCATCACCATCATGCCCCGATCACATGTCACGCAGCCAGTGCATGCTCATGACAGGCTGCACAATTGCTGTCTTGGCAAACCTGCTTAGCACATGGCCCTTCTCATCCATGCAGCCATCGCACCAAAGCCTGCAGCGAGGCGCGACGGCACCGCCAGCGGCGCACCTGTACGTTGGCTGTGTGCAGCACATCAAGCAGCCGCCCCAGCAGCAGTGCGTCGCCACGCGCCTGCCCCAGGCCTGGCCGCGCCCCGGCAGGCGCCCCAGCATGCTGCGCAGCGTCCCTGCAATGCAACCATCAGCGCAACACGCAGCACAGTGAGCCTCAGGTGAGTTGCCGCCCAGTTGCTCTATCATCTCACTGAGGTGGTTCCCAAGGCCAGAGGCCGGCACTGCATCAGCCCACCATGAGCCACACCTGCCTGGCATTGCACCTGATGGCACCCGGGTCCGCTGCACAGCGCCGGTAGAGCAGCAGCGGCAAGCACAGCAGCGGACGCAAGGTCGTCGCTCACTTTGCGAGCCGCGTCAGCAGGGCCTGCACGGGCCGCACCAGCCGCGCCCCAAACACCTCCGGCCTGAGCTCCGCCAGCCAGCCCAGCAGCAGGCGCAAGCTGCTGCTGTTGAGCTTCAGCACCAGCGCCGTCAGCAGCCCCAGCAGCACACCGCCCAGGCCATGCACATCGCTGTTGAGTGGGCTCTGCAGCAGCACAAACAGCACCGACAGTGTATCCCTGGTGCAGCTGGCCGCTGCTTTACTCCAGCCTGCGCTGTGCGGTAAGTCCTGCAGCAGCCGGACGCTTGCAGCGCCCAGGGCTCCCACTACTTCACGCGCATAGGACTTGAGCAGCAGCGTGTATGTGGATTGGATGCGGTCCAGGTCAAGGCCGTGACTTGGCAGCTGCTGCAGCTGCTGCTGCTGCTGCTGCTGCTGCTGAGTCTGCCTGTTAGCCTTGAGTAACAAGAGCAGCAGCCCTGGTGACCCAAACACGTCAAGCACTGCATGCGCCAGATCAACTACTACAGGCGACGGCCTTGTGTCGGTGCTGGCAGCACGTGTATGATCGTCAATAGCAGCAGCTGCTGCAGACACTGGCACCTGTTGCTGCAATCCCGCAGCTGCTGCTGCATGCGAATTGCTGCTTTGGCTGCTGCTGGCACCTCTGCCACCTGTCTCAGGACTGACCACACCCGCTGCTCTGCGAGAGGCAGCAGCCTCAGCAGCTGCTGCTGTTGCTAGCTGCAGCAACGGCGGCAGCTGCAAGGGCAGCAGGTTGAGGCCGTAGGGGCGCAGCTGTGGGAGCGGGCCCGACACAGGCAGAAGGCCAGGCAGAAGCCGCTGCTGCTGCTCTTGCAGCCGCAGTTGTTGTTCCGTCACTGCTTCTGCAGCAGCTGTGTTGCCGGCACCCACAGCAGCTGCCGCATCCTGTGGCTGCCGCCGCTGCTGCTGTTGCAAGCCATTGGGCAGTGCCGCATAGGCCGAGTCCGCTGGGTTGTTGCTTGCGAGGTCTTCCGGTACCATGTCAAGGCTTGTGCTTGCTGCTGCAGTTCCGGCAGCAGCCCCAGCATGACTTCCACTGCTGTCCAACTGTACAACCACTATACTGTGGTCCCCGCCAGCCACCACAAACAGCACAGGACAGCTGGCAGACCATGGTAGCTGCTGCAGCTGCCGCGGTGATGGCTGCGCATGCGGCAGCAGCCAGCTTCCTTCATGAGCACCGCTTGCCTCCCCAGGGTGCTGCTGGGCATCCTGCATCTCCACGTCTTGTCCTTGCTCGCCCCTGCTGCTGCTGCTGCTGCTGCTGCTGGAGTTGCTGCTGCTGCAGCTGCAGCCAAGGCCCAGCTGCCCCAGCTCTCCGGCGCCCCAGGTGAACAGCTGGCCGCCTGCTGCCAGCGCCACGCTGTGCTGCCGGCCTGCAGCCAGCTGCACTACGTGCGTGCCTTGCAGTGCGGCGACACGGCACGGCCGGCACACATTCTCTGTGCTGCCCAGGCCTGTTGCGCCGAACGTGCCCCTGCCACAAGCGTACACTTGGGGATAACTGCTGCTGTGGGTGGTATCTTGCTGTTGCGGCTGCTCCACTAGAAGCAGAGTGTGCTGATCCCCTGTGACGATGCCGGTAACATGCGACACGGAAGATATCTGCAACAGCAATTGGCAATGGCAAGCTGTGTGGGCGTCAACACGGTGATGTCAAAACTCAGACGACAGCAGGATGCGCACACCATGGTGCCCATGTGCACTTGCTCACGCACACGTGCAGTCATGCCCGCCCCCAGGCCAATACAAACGCTCACACGAGACCAAGAAGCAAACACACAAACCCTGGCATTTGCATGCACACACTTGCAGCAAGCACACCAACGCAAGCGCACTCAGCACGCACACAAACGCGGCCACACAAGCACATACACAAACGCACCAGCACAATGCACACACAAAGACAGGCATCCTTACGCGCCTTGAGCGCGACGCATTGAGAGTATGTGCACGCATTGATCGCATGGGCACACACGCCACTCGCGCGCATGCACAAATAAAGACAGAAAGAGAGTATGTGCACGCAAATGCACCCCAGTCCACGAGTGCAAGCACAGGTGCACCGCGTGCAGGGGCACCAGCGTATGTGCACGCGCGCAGCCACCCGCACGCACGCACGCAAGGCGAGTTGCATGCAGGCAGGTCAAGACGAACTGACATGCACAAACACACGCACATGCGACACAAGCGCACATCCAAACACGCAGTCATGTGTGCTGAAGGCCACCTGCACTCCCAGCCGCGCGCATACAGCCAAGGCACAAGGCATGGGCGTACATGCACACCTAAGCAGCCGCACGCACACACATGCACAGAGCACGAGCAAACACAACGCGCACAAAGCCTGCAGACAAACCGCACGCGCACACGCACACGCATGCGCGCCTGGGGGCCCACACGCATACAAGCAGCAGGAACCAAGCCGACGCAATTAAGCAAAAGCACAATCACTGAAACGTATATAAGTGCATGACCCCAGGTGCGCACACACAGGACAATGGTGCAGCAGCAGGCACAGACGAATGCACGCACACAGCCATCGCACTGATGCACTCACGCACGAATGCACGCGTGCACACACAGTGCACAAACATACACAACAGGAGCCAACGGGCAAGCACAAGCAAGCAAGCATCTGCAGGTAGGCACTAACCAGCAGATGCATGTTCATGCAGGTTGGCACCCAGGTGCATCATTTCCACTCGGCTGAAAAGCGCTGGCGGACATGTCCCCTGACACGTGTGCTCACTCAAGCATGTGCAGAAACGCACGCAGGCACGCATGCACGCGCACGCACATAAGCGCACACACACACGCACACACACACACACACACACACACACACACACACACACACACACACACACACACACACACACACACACACACACACACACACACACACACACAAGCGCACACGCATGCGTGCAAGCCCACGCACCCAGGCGCACGCAACGCATGCACAAAGCATATGTGCACGCCACGCACAAGTGCACACCCAAGCATATGCGCACACTCGTACAAACATGCGCGCACACGCGCACGCATGCACGAGCACTTGCGCATGCACCAAAGCGTGCGTGCACCCACCAACGCACGCGCCCATGCACGCACGCACGCACACACGCACGCGCAAGTGCACATACACACAAACGCACGAGGACACGCACGCACGCACGCAAGCAAACACATACACGCTCAAAAAACACGCTGGCATACGTGCACGCACACGCGCTAAAACATACAAGCGCACACTTTCAAATGCAAGATCTAAAAGCATACGTGCGCGCACGCACGCACGCAAGCTAAGACATACACGCGCACACGCACACGCATGCACGTGCGCATCGAAGCACAACTACACGCATGCATGCACGCACACACGCACGCACGCCAACAGGCAAGCAAACACATACACGCACACACTCACGCGTGCACACAACAAGCCGGCAGGCATGCACGTATGGACGCGCATGAACCAAAGCATACACACATGCATCCAACCGCGCACATGCACACGCACGAGCAGGCGCACGCACAAACATGTGCGCGCACGCACACGCACACACTCCACTGGTCACACATGCACACACACGCACGCACGAGCACGGGCACACACCAAAGCATGCGTGCACGCACGCACGCACACACTTTTCAACGCAAGCACACACACGCGCAAACACATACACGCGCACACTGTTCGACGCAAGCGCATGCATCAAAGCAAAAGTGCACGCACGCACGCACGCATGCTAGCACTCTAGCAAGCAGACACATACACGCAGACACCTTTTACATGCGCGCGCACACGCGCACGCACGCACGCGCGCATGCACTTGCACACACCAAAGCAATTGTGGACGCAGGCACGCACACGCGCACACGCACGCGCACAGCAGACGCACATACAAACACGCACGCACGCACGCATGTGTGCACGCACGAACCCAACCACGCACACGCACAGGCATGCGCACGCGCGCAAGCACACGCAGATGCATGCACGTACGTGCGGACATGGACGCGCGCACACGCAGACGCATGCAGGCACGCACGCGCAGACCCGGACACACGCACACACACACGCATCAAGCATACGTGCACGCACACACACGCGCACATGCACACGCACGAGCAGACGCACGCACAAACATGCAGCACGCGCACGCGCACGCACACATGCACGCAAAAACTTCACTGGTCACACATGCACACACACAAGCGCACATGCATACGTGCACGCACGCACGAGCATATGCGCACGCACGCACGAACACGGGCACACACACCAAAGCATGCGTGCGCGCACGCACACACGCACGCTAGCACTCCAACAAGCAGAAGCATACACGCAGACACATTTTTCACGTGCGCGCACACGCGCACGCACGCACGCACGCATGCACGTGCACACACCAGAGCATACGTGCACGCATGCACGTGCACACACCAAAGCATACGTGCACGCACGCACGCACACGCGCACACGCACACGCACACGCACAAGCAGATGCACGCACCAAAGCATGCGTGTGTGCGTGCACGCACGCAGACACACATGCAAACGCATACACACGCACACTTTTGAACGCAAGCGCACGCATCAAAGCATAAGTGCACGCACGCACGCAAGCACGCACGCTAGCACTTAAGCAAGCAGACACATACACGCAGACGCCTTTAACACGTGCGTGCACACGCGCGCACACGCACGCACGCATGCACGTGCACACACCAAAGCATACATGCACGCACGCACACGCGCACACGCACACGCACAGCAGACGCACATACGCACACGCACGCACGCACGCACGCATGTGTGCACGCACGAACCCAACCACGCACACGCACAGGCATGTGCACGCGCACGCGCGCAGGCACACGCAGATGCATGCACGTACGCGCGGACATGGACGCGCGCACACGCAGACGCATGCAGGCACACACGCGCACATGCGGACACACGCACACGCAAGCACGCACACACGCACAAACACATGCACGCACACACAAGCGCACACGCGACACAGGCGCACAAGCGCACGCACATGCACAAGCACTCGCAGACACGCACGCAAGCACGCACGCACATGCGCGCGCCCCCGTGCACGCCTGCACGCACGCACGCTTACTCGCAACTGCACCCGCACGCGCACACATGTACACACACGCGCACCTACACACACACATGCGCGCAGGCACACACACGGCCACGCGCACGGCAGTGCCTCCATGTCGCAGCACGCTTGTGTGCACATAGACACCAGCAAGCTTACCTCTGCGCACATGACAGCGTCCCACGCACACACGCACACGCATGCACGTGCTCACTTCACACGCATGCACGTGCTCACGCATACAAGCACGGTGAACCACTGGCCACAAATTCGCGTGTAGACCAGGCTCCTTCTTGGCATGGCCTAGTTGGCCATACTTGCCACGCACCTGCCTGGGCTGCTGTTCATCTGCAAAGCTGCCATGGCCTAGTTGGCCATACTTGCCGCGGCCCCACGTGTAAGCACAGCCGCTTGCGCCGAGTGCTGCACAGTGCGCCTCCCCAGCAGCAACCTGCAGCACCCCCACCTCCCACAGGCTGGGCACATGCACGAGGGAGGGGCTGCTGCACAGGCCCGGCACACCCAGCACGCCGTGATTGCCCTGCAGAAGCATGCACACAACAGGTGAGGACGGCATGAACAGCACCACTTTCGGCGGGACAAGCACAGCGCAGGCGCCGCTAAGCAGGTCAATCATGCCATGGTTGCTATGAGCAGAACTGAAGAACTTCACCAATGCTGGGTTTCTGGCACACACACGCCGAAGCACGCAGTGCACGCCGCATCTACCAGCTCCATGACGCAGCCTACGTAGAAGTGGCGGGAGTGCACAAAAGCAACATACAGTTTGGTAGAGTGGCGGTGCCTTGCAGCACACCTGCCCAAATGTGAAGCACCTGCCGCTGCTGCTGAGAGCCAAACTGTTGGAAGCTCCCACCGCGCAGCGCACAAATGCTGTGCGTGCAGTGCTGCTGCCACTGCCAGCAGTGGCAGGGCTGCCGCTGACATCTGTGACGTGCTGAGCAGCAGCAGTTGCAGCTGAGGGAGCACCACTGCCAGCGCCAGCAGACTTGCTGAGTGCGCTGGAAACAGCGCTGCCCCTCAGGAGCTTGGGGTTGTGCTGTGGCTGCTCGCTGGTTGTGCCCAGCCCCAGCTGGCCACTCTCATTTGCACCCCAAGACGCCAGCAAGCCCTGAACAGTAGCAGCAGCAGGGACAGCAATGAGCAGGCAATACTGTCAGCAGGCAGCAGCAGAGGGAGAGCTTGGATGCCATCGTCATAGAAGCACAAGTGCAAAAACAAAAGCAAGTAACAGAACTTTGTGTTTGCTTTGTCCCTGAAACAGCATTCAGTAGCCAGCACAGCCGCATATGCGAGAGCCGCAGCACAAGTGACATGCACCGGTGCTCAGCACACCAAGTTGGCGCGCGCACTGAACACACATGCACGGATGGTCACACGCACTGCATGCACGGCACACACATGCACGGCACACGCACACACACACACACACACACACACGCGCACACATGCACGCTTCTGCATACACAAGAACACACAGACTGCTTCATAAGATATGTCGAACATGTTGATCTGTGTAAACGGACACAATCTCTTCTGCACCACACACAAGCATTCTGACGTACATGCACACACCCTTGAGCATGCACCAGCGCACGCACACGCGCTCACGCGCACACCTGGGCAGGCCACGCATGTGTGTGCTCGCACATTGAGCAATCGCGCGTGCAGCAAGGCACTACGGCACACATGTACCTGCGCCGTGCACTCCAGGAGCCTGCACCAGCCATCACATGAACACGCAGGCAATCAGGCATGCTCGTGCTCGCAGCCAAGGCGGTCCCTCACACAAAGGTGTGCACGCATGTACTGCAGCAATGCACCTAAGCACTTGTGTACTCGCGCGCATGCACTTGCTATGCACAAAGCAACCCCTTGCACATGTGCGCAAGCGCATGCACCTGAGCGCACGCCAGCACACGTGCGTGCACGCGGCCACTCCAGGTGGGGCACACACACCCAAAGCACTTATGCACCTGCACTTGTTGCCAGGCTGATGTGCGCAGTCGCAGCAGCTGGCAGATGCACTGTACAATGTCCAGCATGTGAGCACACTAGCACGCAGTCGACCACGCAGTCCCCGGCACACGCACGTATGTAAGTCCAATGAGGCATGCAGCATAGACCCTCATGCACAGCCAAGCCCCTTGGGCACCACAGCATAAACCCAGGCATTTCACAAAAGCAACCAAACTCACGGGCAGTTACGCACAGTTGCGCGCATGCTGTGCACTCTGTCAACGCACCACCACACCGCACAAGCATGCGCACTTGATCGTGCATGCACCCAACGCGCTGTCCTAGGCACACACGCGCGCCACGGCACAGATGCAAGCGCTCTCAACCAAACACGCCCGCGCACCTGCGTGGGCCCCCACACCCGCAAGCTCTCGTCCAAGGGCGCTTGCAAGCACTCTAGAGACCCAGCCACTTGAAAGTGTAAGCAGCCACATCCAGTAGGAGCACTCGCAGCAGCATCCAGGCACGCAGGCATGCTCACGTGCACACGCTTTGACGCACCACAAAAAACCCAAACCTGTCTGTGTGCGCTGGCGCGCACCAGTGCACGGCCGCGCCCGGCTCCTAGCCTCTCCCATGACCACCCACATGCGCGCGTGCGCGCACACTCGCACCAAGGCACCCACATGCACATGCACGCGCACGCACATGCATACAAGCACATGCCCATCCAATCATGTCCCCCGCGCTCACCCCCAGCAGCGCGCATATGCATTGGACCACTCCTACGCACCGCGCACATGCTACGCACACTGACAACGCACCAAAACACACACATGTGCATGTGAGTTTGCACCTCATGTATGCCACTCCCCTGCACATTGCGTTCAGCAACACCCTTTGCATACGCCCAAGCATACATCAGCGCATGCACTTTCATGCAGAAACAGCCGCACAACATACCTTGTTGCTGATACGCTCATGTAAGCACAGGAACCTAAGCACACTCACGCGCATGCGCACATGCGCTGACGCATCGAAAAAGGCACTCGCATGCACACGCGCGCATACCTATGCAACCACGCTCAAACCTCACCTTGAAGATGTGCGCACTGCAAAGCGATCACACGCGCAACTACAAGCCAGCGCGCAGCTGCAGCTGTGCCGTGCTCCCCAGAAACACAGCAAACCACTTGCATGCACGCGTGGGCGCAGCCATGGCCTCACACGTGCAGTGAGCGCTGTCCCGCACACAAAATCACATGTGTGTGGTCGCATGTAATACCACATGACATCAAAGCACGCTTGACAGGCACGCGCGAACACACATGCATTCACGACTGCCACGCATATACAAACACACGCATGTACGTGCGCACCGCTCAAAGCACTCCTAGACAGACGCGCACACACATACGCAGGCACTCACGCACGCGCCAAGGCGCATCCATGCAGACTTCGACGCAGGCATGAGAGCCTGCAACATGTGCGTGCGACCAAACATTGCATCACAGGCCGCGCCACTCACCACGTGCACACACCAGCACATGACAACATGGTGACATGCAGTGCACACGCCAACCAAACATGCCAAGTTCAGCCGTCTCACCTGTTGCGTTACTGCCAGCGCATGCTCTTGCCCAAGCGCCACATCAGCAAGAGGGTGAGGCTCCAACGCCTCTGCCCGCACAGCTGCCCAGCTGAAGTCTGCCGCAGCTGCATCACCTGCGCTGCTGCTGCTGCTGCTGCTGCTGCCGGTCCTGCTGCTGGCAGCATCTGCAGGCTTTGGCCGCCGGCCAAGCAGGCCGCTGTCATTGCTGCCTGTGGCGGGGCGTGGCGCGTGCGGCACGGACAGAGGCTTGAGCATGGCGGAACACCTTTGGGCTTCCTGTTTAGGGGGAAAGCCCCCTGCTGGGATCAAAGACTGATCGAGTGTGTATAGGTGGAAACATCCCGCATGACATGCATGCGCACATGGTACAGTAGTCACAGCCTGCGCACTGCTTTGCTTACTACTGCAACCTTCGCGCCAGCATTGCAAGGATGGCCAGCGACTCCCTGCGCTGCAAACATCACCGCATTGCTGCTGCTGCTGCTGCTGCTGCTGCTGCTGCTGTTGCTGACCACCCAACACGGCTGCACTCTCTCTGCAGCTGCGCTTGAGCCAGCCAGACCTCACCAGCAGCAGCTTCAGCCAGCCAGAAGCCTTTGCAGAAGCAGTACAGTTGTGAAGTACACACCATTTCCATGTGCTGTCAGTGGTGCTGCGTTGACAGCAGCTCTCGGCTGCAGGTATCGTCCAAGCCACCAAAGCCAAGGCACACCAGAACTGCTGCATCAACATTGCAAACATCGTCCCCTCATCCTCCCTCGCCCACCTAGCATGTACAGCTCCCCGTCTACTGTCAGCAGAGCCGTGTTGAACAGGCTGGCTGCTGCAGACACCACCACACGCCCCTGAAGCACAGGAAGCCTGCTGACTGCCGCAACAACGCCTGGCGGGCCAGCCGGCCTGCTGGTGCTGCTGCTGCCACTGCTGCTGCACTTGGCGCAACCGCCGCTGCCTTGGTTGGGCGGCATCCCTAGCTGGCCTGCAGCAAACAGCAGCAGTTCAAGCCACAGTGCGCACCAAGGCATGCTTGATGGTCGGCACCAAACAGCTGCCAGCAGCAACGCTCAGTAGGGCCAGGTGCAACATGCATGCAGCGCATCATCCACATGATGTGTCACGTCAAGCCCGCGTGCCACAAGCAAGCGCGTTGAGCTTTGCACAGCATTGCTGCAATGCTACGCACACCATCACACCAGTAACATCACCCAGAACCAATCAGTGATTCGCAAGCCCATGCGCCGCCATGTGGTCACATTGCTGCTGCACATGCGGAGCATCGCTGTTGCTGCGGCCCATCCCTGCGCCAACAGCGCAGCTCCAACAGCTGGCACCCAGAGCCTTGCCTACCATGAGGCTGGTGCGCGAAGCATCGCCTACTCCCAACAATCAGGCACCCCGCTGCCATCGCCCGCTCCTATGCGCAGCTGCCACCCACCGCAGTCGGTCCTGCCCCAGCCAAAGATGCCGACGTTGGTGTGCTGCAACGGCTTCAGAGCCAGACTGCCTGCACGCGCCAATGATTCGCTGCGGGATGCGGAGGGCCTGGGCGGCAGCTGCGCAGTGGCCTGATCTGCAGCTGCAGAAGCAGCTGCCTCTGCCGCAGTCAGCACAAAGGTGCTGCTGCTGCTGGGTGTGCTGCCCGCATCACCTGGCAAGGCAGAGGTTGATACTGCAGCTGCTGCTGCTGCTGCTGCTGCATCAGCAGTTGCTGCCTCATGTGAGTTGCGCGGCGGCGGTGCTGCTGCAAATGGTGAGGCGCCGCCTGCCGCTCCTGCTGCCGCTGCTGCTGACACGCCCTCTGTTGCCGTAGGCGTAGTGTGCACACCAATGAGGCAGGCAGTGAGCACGGGCATGACTCTAGGCACAAAGGGGTTGGGTTGTGGGGATCACCAAACATGACCCTGAAACACCTCTACAGGTCGATGCAACTGAGCAAGCACCAGTACAACAGCAGACAGGAGAAGAGTTGATGCTGACTGCTAGACCAAGAGCCACACCAGAGGCAAATCTGGCCGGGACCCCGCAGGCTTATTGATCAGGCATGGTGAGCTGCAATAGTGAAGCACATGCAACTGCTATAGGCGACATACCTTCATCATCCATGCTGCAGGACAAGGTGGTCCTGGCCTGCTGCAAGCCACTGTCCACTTACGTGCCAGCGCTTTAAACAAGAAAGATCATTTTTTTACAACCCCAACCAACTACTTTGCGGTGTTTGATCAACAGTATGAGGGCAGGCATACACCAGCTGCAGACCGGGGATGTCGTCTTCACAGTGCAGTTGTCCAATTCGTGCATGGTAGGCCGGGTTCAAAGTCTATCCATTTCCACAACAGCATCTTCATGCAGCACAGCGCACATAAAGGTCACACCAGGGGTGTGCCATTTCAGGTTTTGGGCTCCACGTGAAAATTACTACATGATATCTGAAATAAAATGAAAATAGAACCGCGCCACTTGAAATAGTGAAAGATGCCTGAGCAGCAGCAACAAGCGGGCGGGCAAGTTCAAACTGCAGGCCCTGCCCGGATCAGACTCGCGCGATCACGGCACGCACTCGGCAACGATGATGAAACTTCTAGCAAGAAGCATAAGGGGCCAGCTCCCAGCTTCGCCCGCAACTCGATCATGGTAGACAGTGGCAAGCACACGTGCACCCACTGCAACAGCAGTGTGTCTTCCAACATCACGCGCGCAGCAGCGATTTCTTCAGTTATTGTAGGGCAGGAGTGCTCTCCTGCCATGTGGGAGGTGATGCAGCATGCTGCAGCCCCTTGCAGTTCACTGCAGTAGGTTGCTGTGCATGGGTCCCAGGGCATTTGCCATGCTGTAACCCCTCCAAAATGATATAATAATGCTGTTCAAAGGGTTCTGGTAGAGCCTTGCGCAACCTAACGCGTCCCTCGCTCGCCAAACGCCCATTTCGCTGTCATTTCACTTTCCGCAGCGGGGCTCAGATCGAGTGAAATTTGCAATAAATTTTGCAATAAAATGAAAGAAATTGTAAATTGAAATTTTTTAATGGCACACCCCTGGGTGACACCCAGCTGGAAACCGTTTTGTCCTGTCACAGGACTCCTGTGTGCTGGATGACAAGTGAACATGCTGCACCTGGCTACGCCTGACGTATGCCAGGCAGTCACATCATCAAGCTTTAGCGTTCAATCTCACGAAGGACTGTAAACGGACTTGCTCTACCCGTACTTCCACTTACCCAGGTTTGCAGTAGAGGCGCTTGATACTTCAGTTCCCAACGCTTTGCCAAAATAAATTTGACAGAAGCAAATCAAAACACGAAAGCACACAAGGTTGATGGCGAGATGACCGGCCAACACCATCAGCAGCAGCAGCAGCAGCAGCAGCAGCAGCAGCAGTACCAGCACCGGCATGAAGCTCAGCAAAGACTCATGGAGCGTAGTGGGAGCTACATTAGCGCTGTTGGTCTACGGCGCATTGCAAGAGCGCGTCATGACACGCAGCTATGGCACCGGCAGCAACAAGGAGCTGTTCCCGCACTCAGCCTTCCTGGTGCTGTGCAACCGCATGCTGACTGTGCTGGCGCTGGTTGTGCACAGCCGCATCAGTGGACTGAGCTTTGTACCAGTAGCGCCTGTGCACGCTTACTGCTTGGTCAGCGCCAGCAACATGCTGAGCACTCTGTGCCAGTATGAAGCCTTGAAGTACGTGTCATTCGTCACACAGACCCTGGCCAAGACCAGCA
Organism: Scenedesmus sp. NREL 46B-D3; assembly: GCA_014080715.1. Taxonomy (NCBI): domain Eukaryota; kingdom Viridiplantae; phylum Chlorophyta; class Chlorophyceae; order Sphaeropleales; family Scenedesmaceae; genus Scenedesmus; species Scenedesmus sp. NREL 46B-D3. Next base: position 86,060 of record JACERP010000131.1, on the reverse strand, counting down.
AGGCCCTGCCAGTGGTGCTGTGGGGCACGCTTGTCGGCGGCCGCCGTTATCGAACAGAGCAGTATATACATGCAGTATTAGTTACAGCCGGTTGCTCTGTTTTCGTTCTTGGCGGCGACATATCGTCAGCAGCAGCAGCAGCACATCGAGGCGCTGGCAGCTGGCTCACTTATGGCGTTGGGATGGTGCTGCTGCTGGTGTACTTGGCAGCCGATGGATGGACCTCTACACAGCAGGAGCACTTGTTTAAAGCATACAACACCTGCGTGCGGGAGCAGTTGCTGTACACAACAGCCTTCAGTGCACTGTACAGCTTGGTGGCAACAGTCGGGGGCGGGCAGCTGCTGCCGGCAGTGGCCTTCCTGCTGCGGCATCCATCAGCAGCAGCGGCAGTACTTGGGCTATCTGTGATGTCAACAGTCATACAGGTGAGCGTGCTGGTATGCTAAGAGGCCTGCAAGTAGTGCTGAGTGAGCCCGTCAGTTGGTTACACGAATGGTCAGCAGGGCTGAGCTGGTGAGCATTGCTGAATGCAACAGGCATGCATGCATTACAGGCCTGGCACGTGTAGGAGCCAGGGCAGCCCAACAGGGTGTCAGCACACGACCTCCCGTGTGCCTTCTGCGTTGTTTGGTGTGTGATTGTGTCTAAACAATTCAGCAGCAGCTGAAGGAGTCGACCTTGCAGAAGGGTTGGGTGTGCTGACTGGACTGGCAGCAGCTATTTCATCCGTGCCTCATGCTGCTGCAGCTACAGCAGCGCCTGGCAGCGGTCCAGGAGCAGCGTGCCGTGCTCTCCTGCTGCTGGGGCTGGAGCTGTGCATGCCGGCTGCACTAGACAGCAATTCAGCGTTTGCTTTGGCGCTCCTCCTTCACTGCACGCGCGCTGCAGGTGTGCATCAGCCACGTACTGCAGCAGCATGGGGCGCTGGTGTTTGCACTTATGATGACCACGCGCCAGTGCGCATCTGTGCTGCTCTCATCGTTGCTGTTTGGGCACACGCTCACGCTCAGCCAGTGGTGAGAGGCAGCAGCAGCAGCAGGCGGCGTGCCATGCTGGCGCGCCCATGCAGCAGAGCAAGTCGCCCAGCAGCAGGAACAGCAGGGCTGCCAGCTCTTTGCTTTGATGCATGGGAACGGTGGCAGCGAGATGTTTGCATGTTGCATTGAATTGCATGGCAGATGGTTGCATCACATGCAGTTGTTGCGCAGCAGCTCCGCCACACTTGCATTGCAGCCGGCTGCAGGATGGACTGTTTGGGCATGCATGGCGCAGAGAGGCGAGGTGCAAGTGCTGCCGCACGATGCCAATGCTGCAGCACCAGCATGCTAAGTGGCATAAGAGCTGTGGACAGCCTCCACCCTACCAGGCAGAAGTCAGCTGCAGGACCACATGCAAAGTAGCCTTGCCTGCTGTGCGGCATGTGGCGGCTGCTGCGTTGCGTGTCGCAGCTGCTGGTTGCTGCTGATCACATTACTGGCTTGTGGTGGTGCTGCTGCTGCTGCTGCTGCTGCTACTGCTGCTGCTGCTGCTGCTGCTGCTGCTGCTGCATTGCAGGCTTGGGGTGGCTGTGGTGTTCTCAGCGCTGTACCACCAGAAGGCTGGCAAGCTGACGCACCGCAGACGCAGCACAGCAGGGCGCTTGCCGCAGAGCCGGGAGAGTGCGGCGGGCGCAGCCGCGGCGCTGCTGCCCAAGCAGCCCCCACAGCCGCAGCAGCAGGCGCAGCAGCAGGCGCCTGCCAGCGGTGTGCGGGGCGTCTACAGCAGCAGAGTTTCTTCGCATGCAGGTGCTCTGCCGCCAGCAGGTGGCACGGGCGGCACGCAAGGCCATGCCGCGCACAGCCACAACAGCAGCCTCAACCAGCAGCAGCAGCAGCAGCACCATGTCAGGCAGGTGAAGGGTGAACCTCAAGGGGGTGCAGCTGTGCGTGGCGTGAGCAGCAGCGGGCACGTGCTGCAGCCCGTCGCAGCCCGCCCTGAGGCTGCTGTGGTGGCTGGCGGTGCGCTGCAGCAGCAGGGCGCGCCACCCCGCATGCACAGCAGAAGCGGCGCAGCTGCACCAGCAGGTGAGCACCTCTCTCGCGCTGGTGGCGCCCAGATCCCTATGGCATGAAATAAGTATCATGTTCATGCAGACCACCATCGCGCTGCAGCCGTGGGCTGACAGCACTGCCAGGGGGTAGCGCCGTGTGCAGCTCATCGGCACGGCAGGCAGTGCAAGCCGCTGCACATGGAGGGCTGCGTGTGTGCGCCGGACAACAAATGTGCAGTGTCAGCTCATGTGCAGCATAGCATGTGATGTATGTTGGCATGGGCTGCGAGCAATGTATCATCCATCCTGCAAGCTGTCCTGCAAGGAGCTTGAACCAACCACCCAAGCTCAGGCAACCACATGTACTGCAGCTTTGCTCAGGCAACCACCTGTTGACGCGCACTGGTTGCTGGCGCGTTGTGTTGCACTGCGCAGGTGCTGCCGCAGTGCCGCTGGCGCCGCACACAGCTGTCCAGCCGCCTGCACTGCTTGTGCCACAACTGTCGCTGCCGTCAGGATTGAAGAAGCTACTAGGGCAAAGCAGCGGTCACTACTAGTAGTGGTAGAACAGCCGATGCTATGGCTGTAGCTATGGCTTGAATGGGTAATATGATGATGATGATGATGATGATGATGATGATGATGATGATGATGATGATGATGATGATGATGATGATGATGAACAGCCGATGCTTGCACACGTGCGGGTCACAGAGTAGTCAGGTGTTGCCCAGGAAACCTAATTCAGTGTTTGCCCTTATGGGGAGGGTGTGATGAATGGGGTGCCGGGCAAGGGTTGCCACCAAGCCTGGCAGTCAGCTTGTGTCACACGTGTTTTGGCAATAGCAACTCGCTTGTAATGAAGTGGCCACTCGCATTAAACACGAGGACTCAACTCAAAGATCATCTTAGATGAGGTCTGTGTGTGACAGGATGAATGGAATTGTAGTGCCGAGCGCCCAGCGTGTTAACCAGCATCCATCAACTGCTCGAGTTGTGTTGTCACGCACATGCATGGCAGTGTGACTTTTAAAGCACTCCTCTCCCTTGCTTGCAGAGTTGTGCCCTTTTTCAACAGTGTATCTAAGAGTGTGACAGTGAACTTCAGTAACAAATGGATTTCAAGGGGCTGACTGTAAAACAACGTGTTGTAAGCGGCTCCGGGGGCTGCTGGTGCTAAGACAACCCTTTCATGCAGCAGAGGCGGTCAGAGTCGCCACCAAATTTCCCGCAGCCCAGACCAACCCAACTAGTACCCCGGCAAAACTCCTGCCCACTTGTCATGCATGGTATGCTGGAGATCCAGGTTCAAATCCTGGTCCAACCGCTCGAGGCAGGGCTGAAAAAGCAACCTGAACAGACGAATATGAAATTGTGGCTTCAACCGCCCAAACATGAAGAGGGACCTAGGAGTATCATGACAATCCCTCATCAGCAGCACGACAGCTTCTTCTTGCATGCTGATAGTGATCTTGGGGCTTGAAATTAAATTCCAAATGAGTTGGTTGGATGTAATATAATTGGAAATGTGGGACCCCAAGTACCTCGGTGGCATTGTTGATACCGAATTACCGAATTACCGAATTATTAAAGTAGGGCCACTGGCCCTACTTTGATGAATACAACTGCCACTTGTGATGCAGAAGTATCATCATCATCATATTACCCATTCAAGCCATAGCATCAGCGCCATCGGCCCCGCGCCCCACCGGGGCGGAAAGAGGAGGGAGCACTGCTCCAGAATGTTTGCATGCATTGCGCACATCCCAAGACTTGACAAGAAAAGCAGCAATACACGGTGACACCATCAGACATCTTCCAGAACTGCCCCAAATATCATCAGATACAAAACGCAACACCTTGATTGACGAATCAGCCATGGACAAAACGCTGCGCAACTTTTCAGCGCAACCAGGCAGGGATCTGATTTCAGCAAACATATCATCCCTCTGAGCAGAAGTAGCAGGGCAATCAAACATGAAGTGTGACAAAGACTCAACTTCTGCACCACAACAAGGACATCCTGAAGTGGAGTTAGCCCTGCGATCGCCAAATTGACTAGTACGCTCATGTACACACAGACAACCCATACGAACACGCAACAGCAATTCAATACCACGTGGAATTGCCACTGAACGCAAGTACGGCCTAGGCCTCCTGAAACCCATAGCATCAACATGAGTGGGATGCACATGAGCCGCATACCGACTCAGAGTGGAGTGTTCCAACGTTTCACATGCAATCCTTTCAGCATGTAGTGTCCTGGTCTGCTTGTTGACATGGCTCTTGCACGCACTGGCTCTGCCTTCCGCGGTCACAACATTCACACCATACTTGCACAGCAGGCTCTGCACATACTTGTGCCACGGTGTCACCGCCACAGCACCACTAGGACGCCTCCATTCAGCAGAAGTATGTGCCCGCATAAGCAAGGCCAAAGGCAGGTTTGCTCAGATGCAGAGACTCTGGGGAATGAAGAACATGTCTGTCAGTGCGAAGATGCGATGCTACAATGCGTATGTTTTGCCAGTTATCATGTTGGCCAGTGAGACATGGGCTTTGACTAAGCAACAGACGGAGCGCCTGGAGTGTGTACATTCTAGCTGCTTGCGGCAGCTGTTACACGTGCTGCTCTCTGATAGACACCGTCTGGTGACTATCAAGAAGCAGTGTGGCACAGTTAGCCTTGCAGAACACCTTGCGGCGGCTCGCCTGAGGTGGCTGGGGCATGTTGTGCGCATGGATGAGGGCAGGATCCCCAAGTTGCTTTGTTTTCTTCATTGCATGGGGTTAAGAAGCGGCCTAGGGGCCGGCCTCCAATTTGGTGGCAGGATTGTGTACACAGCGACTTGCAGTGGCTGGGACTCCCTCATCAGATGGATGACCTGCGTGGTTACTGTCTTATGAGGGGCGCATGGCGGTCTATGGTCTACAGGGTTACACACCCTGAGGCCGTGGGGGCTCCCCTGCGGTTCTCCCGTTCCTCCTCCCACTACAGGCAGCAGCAGTCACTCATGAGACAGCAGCGCCTACAGCAGATGTATCCGGTTTCTAGTGAGCCATTTATGATTGCTGGTGTGGGCTGGCAGTGCCCTTGTGGGAGGATTTAATTCACGAGGGAGTGCACTGACGCTGTGGTCCAGCTCAGGGCATCAGTGATTAGGGTTTGGGTATGATCATTGCATGAGAGATCTGTCAAGCGAGCGCTCTTGCGTTCAAGGTTTTGGCTATATCTGGCCCTAGCTTGTGGGCCTGCGCTCACCGGTTAGGAACCACTGAAGGTGGTTTGGGGCGGCTCCCCTAATTTTGGGTTTTTACTCTTGCTAGAAAAACGTGTAATTGATTGATTGATTGATTGATTGGGACCCCATGAGCCTCGTTTGGCTCCTTAGTGGCTGGGCCTGTGGCCCCACTTTGGTATCTGGTAATTGGTGATCATGATAGGGTTCGAAATTCGGTCCAACCGCCACTGGCTGGGCTATAAAAGCAGCTGGAACTGGCGGATTTGTGCGGGTGATTTGTGCGGGTGAACCGCCCAAACAATGAAGAAGAAACTGCCAGGGGTACAATGAAAAACGTTCATGAGCGGGCCAACGGCTCGCTGGGCTAGCTAGCCCACTATAGTGCCTGAGGCAGGTTCAGTCCTGTATTACTCGATTGTCTTGTATTGCAATTGGTGATCCTGATCAGCTGGTATCACAGTGCAAGCTGTTGCATTGTACCTTATCCAGTCGCAATATTGCTGTCACCGCAACTACATGATGCTGTCTGTCCATCTATAGAAGTTAGCTAGCTAGCTTCATGATGATGGACTCCCAGTGTGCGTGCCATCACAGCGACTGCAAGTACTTGCACAGTGACAGCAAGTAGTATGGACCCACACTGTATGCTGCGATTGATGAATCATAAAGACCAATCAGCTGTTGCTGAATTGGCACATTTGATGGACGTAACACATCAGGAAACAGTTTGCGATCAGATGTGGGATGTTTTTCAGGATGGTAATTGGTAGGGATGGCTTTGTCCTTTGTCTTTTCTGGCTTGCTTTGCTTTTGCTCTTTGCCCAATGAGCCTGTCATTGGCTGCCCAAACGGGCGCAGTTACCCATGTAAATTCCATAATGTGAAAACCAGTATGTCAGTTTGGGCACACACTGGGTGCCCTTAGGTCGGCTTTCAGGAACGCACGTGTATGATGTTGATCAACAGCGTCAGCAAGGGTCACCCTTGTTTGTACCACGTGGTACAGTGTCACCGAGATAGTTGCTGCACTGACTGCTGTTGTGTACATGTTGCCAGTGAGCAGTTTCTACTGGTGGCACCACCGTCAGCCTGGTGCGCCTGCACAGGCTGCGAAGACTTTACATGTTGTCGGTTATGACAGTCGATTGTGGATGCATCTGTCCTTTGCGACATGCACATGTGTATGGCGCTGATGCTATGGCTTGAATGGGTGATATGATGATGATGATGCACATGTGTACAGCATGTAGAAAGCTACACTGCTGTGATCGACATGATCAGCACGCAAGCCAACACTCCTGGAACACTAACTCTTGGTTCTGGTGTGGCATTAATAGGTTGGGCTGGGTCTGCAGTCCATGGATCCATTGGTTGGGCTGGGTCTGCAGTCCATGGACTGGCCAGTCGGCACTGCTACAGCAGTAGCTACTGCATGCCACGCATACACGCACTAGCAGACACTCACCTTATGGATATTACAGATACTATGATGCCTTGTTTGCGCTTGCGAATGCGTTTGTCACTCCATACACAGCATATCAGCAAGAAGTTGATCTTTCAGTGATCAGTCTGGTCACAGACTTTGACCATAGCCGAAAGTGCAAACAAACATATCTTGAAGCCCAACACAACGATAAAATAAACATGCAAATATTGCTTCTTGTGCATTATCGTGAAGATCTCGTCGCGAGCTTTGTGCAGCGATCCTACAGGCCTAGGTGTCTGGTGTTTGGTGCACGACGTGTACAGTAGTTGAGCTGCAACTCAGCGACCAAATTGAAACAGTATATTTATATTTATTTGGATTGCTTACGAAATGCATCGAGTAAGTGCCAGGCTTAAATAGCAGCTATATAGACGCGTTGTTACATGCAGGCCGCGTCAGTCTGTCTTCCCCCCTGCAGTCCGGGCGTATAGGTACGTGGCATTTTCGTCTTTGCTGCGTCTATCAAGTGATTTGGCGTCAACTCATTATCATTTATCGTGTCACAGAGCATCAGTTGGGATTGGCTCGACTGCTGCCTCCTGCTCTGGCGTGATACATCTACTTCAACGAACTCGAGCAAAAAACTTTAAGTTAGAAAGTCTGACGCGTTTGTAGCTCCCCGTAGTATTTGCTGTCAACATTCAGTGACCGAGCCGCGTTCGCCACCATGAGTGCGAAGGATATTATCATGGGGCAGGTGTTCCCCATCATTGGTGGGGTTCTTTCTACCATTATGTATTTTTCGCCAGTGAAGGCCACCTTCACAGCCAGGAAGAACAACGCTTTGGGCGTAAGTGCGCTGGCTGAGGGCGGCAAAGCAGGGCACAGCAGCACGCAGCCCGATCAACAGTCAGCAGAGCATACATATGCAGTTAAAATACGTGCTATAGCTTATCACGTTGCTGCTAGCAGTCGCCTGTCGCTCATGTGTCATCTACTGCTGTCAAGCACCTGACGATTGACTCAGCAGTTGACCAATATACTGTTGTTACAGCATCCGCTTCTGCAGCACGCTCTTGTCGAGCACCGCACACTGCACCCGCGCGTTCCACGACCTACTTAAACTCGTACTTCCCCTTGGCATCGTTGCTCCTGCGCTGTGTCTGCCGACAGGACCTCAACCCCTTCCCATTTGCAGTGGCCCTCGTGTGCACTGCCAGCTGGGTGGCATATGGCTTCGCCTCTCGTGACTACAACATGTTCCTTGGCAACATCCCAGGTTTCACTGCCACACTGTACACCACCGTCACATCTCATGCGCTGGCCACACGCAAGGTGACTGCCCCGATGATCCTTCGGCCAGCTGCACCCTGAGTGCGCAACTCTGTCTCATGCAGCAGAGTGCAAGTGTGGTAACGCACTGGTATCAGAAGGCTGCTGTAACGTGTTTTGGCTGCCTAGCTGCTGGATCTGCAAAATACTGACTCGCCAGCAGTGCAAGTGCAGTACTGCTTCTATGCGGCCGTCACCAAACAGCACTGCAACCACACGCGAGTACGTCGCCAGACCAGCGGATGGCAAAGCAACATGCTTGAACTCTGCCACAGTGCAACTCAACCAGATACCAATGCTTCTTACTCAACTGAGGTGGCTCAAACCCCCTGGATGGTGACTAAACCCACGTTTAACAATTCCTCTCAGTTCTGCCTGCTGCTGCTGCGCTGCCCCTCATCACTACACCACCTGACTCTTCAATCCTGCAGACCCAGAACCTGATGATGGCCATGCTGCTGGTGTCTGCTCCCATCATCCTGATCCTGGGTGTGCTGTCTGCCTTTGTGGCCAACGCCAACCAGGCACAGCTCCTGTGGTGAGCGACTGCTTGGCAACCTGTGCCTGCACAGGCAGGTGTGGGCATGCATGCAGAGTAGGTTGCTGGCATTGACGTCAGCTGCGGCTGTTCCGAAGAGGGAGCCCACGGCATGAAGTAGGCAAAGCAGCAGCAGCAGCACCACCATGCAGCAGCACCGGGCTTCTGCAAATGAATTGCCTTAAAGAAATCCTCTGCGATTGGGCTGTGTCGCTGCCTTCCTGATCACCTCCCCCACATCCTGTATCCCTGTCACCGCTGCTCACCGCCAGGGGCTTCACCTGCAATGCCATCACCATCGCCTACTACGGTGCACCCCTCAGCACCATGGTGCAGGTCATCCGCAGCCGCAGCTCCGCTTCCATCTACCTGCCCATGTGCATCGCCAACCTGGTCAACACCCTGCTGTGGATCGGCTACGGATTCGTGAGTGCTCCTCCTGGCAGCTGTGTGCGCAGCGCACCTAGCTGTGACTGTTTGCTGAGGGGGGGGCAGCTGGCAGCATAGCTCTGTGTGCAGCAGTGCAGCTTTGCACTCATGAGGACGTAGTTGTCAATAACCACAGCCCATGTGCAGCTGTAGTCGCATTGTGCAGGCAGAATGCAGCAGCCTCCCCCTCAGCAACCAACTCAGCTGTCACCACAGCACAGCAGCAACACAAAAGTGGTGGAAGCTGGCTGCTGGTAGGGCCCAGAGCAACATAAGCGTGGGTTTCTGAACATAACGCCCTTGCTGCTGCTGCTGCTGCTGCTGCTGCTGGCTGCTGCTGGCTGCTATCCTGCACAAACTACACAAAGGCTGTGCTGGACCCCTTCATCTATGTGCCCAACGGCCTGGGTGGCCTGTTTGCTATTGTGCTGTGTGCGCTGTGCTTCATCTACCCCAACAAGAAGGCCGAGGAGCAGGTCTTGCCGTGAGTAACAACCAGCTGCTGCGTGCTGTAGCTCATCACGGTATCATGCAAAAAGCGGGGCAGTTGCATGCAGGCAACATCATCGTGGGTCATCAGCACAGTGCCCCAGCAGCAAGAAATTGGTGAAAGGAAGCAATAAGAGGAGCACGCTGCTTGCGCCGGGCATCCTCGCTTGCTGCCGCAGCAGTGCAAACTGGAAGTCACGTTGCACGTCTGTGTGTCTGCCTGGTGTCAGAGTGGACTGGTGTCACGGGGTCTGCTTTTCCTTGCATACGTATACCGGGGTATACCCCAAACTTGCAGCAGCGCAACAGGCTGGCGGTCGAGCCCCTCAGCCGCCACATACGCAGCAGCGCGGGTGCTGCAGGGTGCTTCCACAATGCCGGGCTACTCAACAGCAGCATGATAATGCATTGCCCTCCCTCCTGCACGACCCAACTGCTGCTGCTGCTGCTGTGCATGTCTGTTTCATTCGCTCGTTTCCCACCTGCAGCCAGAAGGGTGCGGCCAGTGACCAGGTGGAGCTGGATGTGCCGCTCAGCCCCAAGACCGGCCACGCCAGCACCAAGGACGTGGACACGCAGCTGTGAAGCACTGCGCGGCAGCCCTCTGACCGCCCGTGCGGCGCGTGCTGTGAGTTGCGGCAAAGCAGTGGTGTCCTCTTTCACAGGTACCAAGCTTCTGAATGATCTGGTATGGCGACCGCCACACTGTCCGTGTGTGCCTGTGCAACGTGCTTAACTGCCACATACGCACTGGGTGCTGCTACTGCAAATGCATGGGTAGCGCAGAGACGAGCCGTGTTTTGGTGCCAGACAGCAGCAGCAGCATGCCTCTTGGCTGCTAGCGCCAAGGCAATACTGTAGCATGTGACTCGCCCATGTTGCATGTAGGTTGCCTACCCCCATGCAGCGTCCTGCGCCCATGTGTCTTGGGTATGTGTCTCTTTGACATTGTATGTATGTGTTTTTTGTTGGGCAAAGAAGCAGCAGCACTGAAACGTAACAGGCTGTGCATTGTGATGCGTCCACATTTGATCCAGTGTGTTTGTGCTCTGTATGTTGCTGCATTGTGATCTGGTGGGATGTGCCACAGTGCAATTGTCTGGCACTGGTACTGAAGCTCTTGTTTCTTGCGGAGCGGCAGGCAGTGCGCACACACAAGCTAGCACTACATTGGGGGTTAGGGGCTTGCAAGTCGCTCAACCCTCTTTTTTGTTGCCTAGAAAGCCCTGGATGTAGTTTTTTTAAGTCTTCAGCCGTGTTGAAGTAGTGCAAAGTCTTGGCTGAAAATGCAGCATGCATTATGCAGCCTGGCTATGCTTTTAGGATTTCTGTGTGTACAGTGAGCAGGAAGCAGCAGTCATTGCGTTTGGTTTGTGTCATGACCTCACTTTGGCGGCACTCCGGCGTCTTTACCCCCTGCTGCTAGGTGTTGCGCTGATGTGACAGTGTCAGCAGTTTGGTGCTGGTAAAAAGAGGCATCACTTCCTGTCTGGCACGTTGCTGCAAAGTCGACAGTGCTGTATTCACTGTAGGTGCCCCAGTGTTGTAGCAGCCACGAACCCTGCTCATCATAGGCTTACGTCATATACTTGCCTTGTGTATTTTATTTAGCAGCAAACATCCTTTGTAGCTGTGCCACAGCAGCATTTTTGGGCAATGCCTGCATGTATTGTAGTGTCTTGCAGCCTTCAGGGCTCAAAGCACGTTGCTGCAGAGTTGAGTGCTGCTGTGTCACCTTGTTGATGGCACTTGCCTCTTCTCTCAGCGTTTGGCAGTGCTGCGTGTCATGTTGTACTGGAAACGGATTGCTGGAGTAACCAAAAGGTGAGTTGTCACATTCGAGCGGGTGCGTGGCACATTGGTCAAAGCCGCCTAGGCCAGACCTTGGGAGTTTCTTTGAAGGCAGCAGGCACCTCGATGGCTCAGCCTAAAGTTACGCCTGGGTACAGAGCACTAGCGCAGCTGGGTGGGCTACCCCTGGGTACAGCAAATCAGATCACTACCTCAGCTGGGTGGGCCACCCATGGGTAGTGTCAACATGCTATAACTCACCAGCATGGCATGGGCCGCCTAAACCGCTGAAATAAAGGAACACAACAGTGTCTGCTGCGCTGACCATGCCTGCTGCAGTGCTGCGTCTTGTTTAGCAGTCTGTTGCAGGAAGTACAAACATGGTGTGTAAAAGTGCTGCTTCTTTTGACATGGGTGGTGCCAGCATCGCTTGCTTGCGCAGCGTTGCATGAGGTTCTGGGTGACTCTGTTATTCTTCCTGTAAACAGCCAAGACACGTGATTGGCAGCGACCCTGGCAGCGGGGAAAAGAGACCAGCCTGACCCTGCTCTGCAACCTAGTAGGTTTCAGTGCTGCAGCTCAACGACTTAGCTGTGCGCTGCGTGCCTTCAGCGGCCGATCTGACCAAGGACGTTTTGTTTCCTTGTTTATGTCTTAATGTAAAAAAAACAGGGATTGTCATCGACCGGGCACAGTTAACCGGCCGGTTAACCGCGGTTACAGTCGTCCGAAATGAATCTGCTTCATGCAAGCTGAGCAAAAAATGCATTAATTTACACTGCATGTCGTAATCCGCGATTCAACAGCACCCAACATGCATGTACGCAAATATAGAGGGCGAATGGCGGGAATCCGGTGACAACGTCACGGCCCTGCACTTTTTTCTTCGTTCCTTTTTGTTACGTTCGAAGTTGTGCACCGACGGTGCAACGGGCCAGCGTGGGCTCCCAGACATGTTTCTATGTTCTTTAACGTTTTTCCGCCGTTTCTCGACCTGAGGACTTCTTCATAATAAAGAATGAATTCTAATTTTAATTCTCATTTGATCATACTAAAGAAACTAGACGATTGTAGCCTGTCAGCTCCCGACACGGTTTGTTCAAAAAGTCATCCGGGCCCCTTTGTCATTGTGCTGTGAGCACTTGATTGACAAATAATTTGAGTTTGAGTGCCAGATCGTAAATCGGATGGCAAATCGGAGCTGTGCCGCAAGAGCCGGTCATAGCTCAGCAACTGGTAATGCTCACCGTAGATAGCTCAATGCACTGCTTTGTCGGAAAATTTGATGTGAGCAAGACCTATTGCAGGCTGTAGGCTACAGGGGCTGGGCGCTGAAGTTCACGTCCTTGCGGAGAGTGAAACCACATGCTCGCACATGTCCTTGCATATGATTGAAGTGGCCTATGAACAATTGTTTCAATACATCAGCTCACACGTAGTGCTTCCTAAAGCAATTCAAACACCGGGCTTGACCTGGTTCTGGCCGTCTGACCAGCGGCGCTGGTGACGGCCGCGGCCGGCACGTGTGTACTGGGCAGGCTGCTGTTGATATAATATAACATCGCATGTTCACGAAGCGATGTGCAAGCAGTTCTTAGGATTCCAACGGAAGTCAGCCAGCTGGCTCAGGCTGCTTGATCTTGCCTTAACTGGTTGATGGCACAATTTACAAAAGATTTGCATATGCTGGGTGACGCTGCTTGTCCTGGCTTTGCCCCCCACTCAAGTTACAGTGCTGCTGCTTAATTTGACTGCTGGGCCCCCGGGGTTGAGACCACACTCGTGGCATACGAATCACTCGTATGATACGAATCACATTATCACGTTTTCACATTTGGAAGTTACATGGGTAACTTCGCCCGTTTGGGGAGCCAATGACAGGCTCATTGGGCAAAGAGCAAAACAAAGGCAAGCCAAGAAAAGAAACAGGACAAAGCTGTCCCTACCAAATATCATCCTGAAAACCATCCCACATCAGATCGCAAACTGAATCCTGATGTCTTACGTCCACCAAATGTACCAGTTCAGCCACAGCTGTTTGGTCTTTATGGTTCATCAGTCGCAGCATACAGTCTGGGTCACTGGGACCCCCAGTGTTCTGATATAGCCGGCTGAACCGCTCATTGTATGCTCATGATTCATAAGCATCATTAAGCAGTGCTGCTGTGTCGCCAGGCAGACTCTGTTCGGAACATTAACACGCTAGTGTCCAGTGCTTCCGCTTGTTGCGCGCAATGGATGCCACCTGCATGCGCCCGCCGCCAGCTGTGCTGACCTGTGCTTGGATAACATACACAAGTTGGGTGACGGCAGATCCTGCCTGCAGCGTGCTAACACGTGCTGGATCACTTTGCAGTCAGCAAGCACTGCGGTGGGTAATGCGTGCCATATGGCATAACAACATCTACTGTACAGTACATACGCAGCCGTCAGTGTGCTCAGGAGTTATAACCCCGACATGTGCCGCCACACCAATGGAATTGCCCAAAGACCTGTCACTTAGTAATCATTATCAACTGCTGCTCTCCTGCTTGCTGCTCTTCGTCTTTTTCCTGCCTCGCCTGCTTGCATCTGCTGCTGCAGCTGGCGCCTGCTGACCTTCCAGCCCCAGCACAAACTGCCACTCCTTGTTTGTGACCAGCTGCACGCTCAGCCGGGGCCTGTTGAACAGGGCCATGCCTGCCAGGCTGCCCTCCTTGTGACCTTTAAGCTCCTCCAGTGTAATCTGCCTGCTCAGCCTCCGCACCAGCTGGAAGTCCACCTGCAGCAGAAACACGCGCCATGCACATGTGCAGCATCGCAAAGCAGAGACAACAGTGTTGCACCGTGCAGCAGCAGCAGCAGCAGCAGCAGCAGCAGCAGCAACGGGTTGCTTGTCATAGCAATTTGCAGTGGCACTTGTCGGCAGCTGATTTGGTATATAGGCCGCAGAAGTTGCAATTCAGTGCAGCCAAGGCACACTGTTCTGTATGAGGCTGCCTGCTTGGGCATCACCTCTCAGCCTTTTGAAGGCGTTCAACAAGAATTTGTAGCACATACGAGCTCCCATGTGGGTGGAGCATGTACCTTGACACCTCTGTAGTCATACAGCACTGTAGTCACACAGCACGGTGCTGGCAAGGGTACGACCATGCTGCAGCTCAAGGTGCCTGATACTAAAATCCCTAAATTGCATGAAGACCGTCAAGTCTAGATTTCTAGTAGAAAGCACTTCCAAAACACTATCACTGAAACTGAAGGCAGCTCCGGTGTATCCAAGGTATTGACAGTACACCAACAGCAATCCCTGTCCATTTGTGTTACTCAAATGCACTTCACAAAATCGTTGCTCCCCAAGCACGCTGCTGCTGCGCACCTGCCACCATTTGGGGTTGTCTCTGCTGCTGGATGCATCGTAGTACTGGCTGACGGGGTCGAATGCTGTGTCATCAGGGTAGGCCTCCCGCACCACCTGGCCAGCAGGCAGCAACCCGACGTTCACTCAGTACCTGAGACCCAGTGGACCTACCACTGCAAAACACACAGAATTGACAGACGAACTACGGATACACTTTGAACAAACTGGATAAAAGACAGTGTACGGTAGAGAATTGAGCTGGCGATCAGGAGAGGGGGCGGTGCTTGCATCCCTCTGGACCTAACTTTCAACACCTCGGGATAAGGGGACACAGACTCCCCCACCCATGTTGGTTGGGTACACAACAGGGCATGCCTGATGACCCTTTCAGCAAGCTAAGGCTCAGAAGGCAAGCAAGTAGGAAGTACACCATACTGAGACTATCGCCAAAAACAACGTATGGCTTGAGAGAGCGTGTGTGCCCGGGGACGCAGCACTGGACTAGCACGCCCCCTACCTGCGCCTGTGACCCCAAAAGGCGTTGATGGTTATCAGTTGAGGTGGGGCATATTCGTGATTTTGCATCCTGTGTGGTGGTATTGACGTAATGTTGTGTGTGCTCTGTTTGTCTGCGCACAGCACATGCTAGTGGATTTGGGCTGGTCACAAGGCAACACTACACATGGTACTGACAGGCAGCAACAACATAAGTGTGCAGGCTTTTCACCACCTGTGGCGCTTGCAAGCAGGACAGCACCGCAGCGTCACCATTTGCATGCAGGCATGCAGGGCAATGATGTGGATGGGTGCGGGGACCAGATTGCGGCATGCACTTTGTTTCAAAGATATCCACTACAACGCAGGGCCCAGCCTAACCGGCATGCTGCTTGGAGCAAGCCCTGCTACTGCACGTAGGCTCATTTTCAAGTGTCCTACCTTGGCTATGCCGACAATGCCTGGCACCTTGCAGCTGCTGTGGTAGAAGAATGCCAGGTCGCCCAGCCGCATACTGCGCATGTTGTTGCGCGCCTGCGCGTTGCGCACCCCTGGAACACGCAACAGCGCCACCCCGTGAGGCGGCGCGGGCACGGCGGACCAGGCAGGCGCCTGTGGTGTGTTCAGGGACAGCCAAACTGCCCGAGGCTGGTGTTACTCATGATCAAGCATGATGAACTTGCTGCTGCTGCTGCTGCATTGTAGCCACAGCACCTAACCAGCACTGCTGTTCCCGCACCGTCCCAACCCTCCGTTTGTTTGGGCCGTGCTTCCAGCTGGTCAATGGAAAACGCATCAGGCTCCGACTTCACCAGGTAGAACTACGCAAAGGACAGCCCAGATATGTATGCGTTAGTGTGATATAGTAAGAGCAGGCACATGAGCAATCATATGGACTGGCTGCAATGTTACAAGGCCCTGCATTGATTCACATCCATGCCCACTTGACCTTCCAAATCAAACAGCCCCTATCAGGGCCCCTAAAATGCCCGCAGTCTCCCCACAATACAGCACCATGTAATTATTATATATCGTTATGATGCTGGACGCGGCAATGCAGTGACTGTGCTGCATCCACTCCTGGCACAGCCACACATAACTAAGAGCCATCCACACCACGTCAGGAGCGCAAGCAGGGACTGCTTGCCGTGCAGCTTTCTGTGTGCTCTGGCTGAAACACGTGCATCTCATACTGCTGACTGACCTGTTGTTTGCGCGAGCCCGGTGTCAATGCATCACTATCTGCTGCTGCTGCTGCTGCCCCTGCGATTGCTGCACGGGCCGCCCCTGCTGCTGCCTTCTTCTTCCCTGGCCTTCTTGATGCTGGCTGTGTGTCTGCTGCAGCAGCCGGGTGTTCACCTGCTGCTATGTCAAACTGGCCTGGCGCTGCTGGATCTGCCTGCGGTTGTGGCTGCTTTAAGAGCCTCCGCTTGCGTGTAGGCTGCTGTTGATTATCATCAGCTGCAGCTAAATCTTCTGCTGCTGTTGCTGGAGTTGCCTGCAAGAGGTTGGGTAACGACCGCCACGAAAGTTCTAACACAGCATGTCCTCAAGCATGCTTTAGTGCATGCGGTATAGCAGCCAGACGAGTGTGCACGATCAACATGAGCACCAGCAGCTGCAGTGCTGTGTTGAAGCTGCTCACCCTGGCTCTGCGGCCCATGCTGATGCAGCTGCTCCAGCAAGGTCGCAGAGTAGGAGCCAAAGCAGGCGTACGAGGTACGAACAGGGCAATGATGCCGTTTTGGCAACCACGAGCAGATAGGACGAGGTGAACGACCAGCAGCTGGACTCAGTCGAACATGATAAAATTACGTGCACGATCGTATCATGGGTTGTAACGTCTCTGCTGAGACGTGCTTTTGTGTGTAGTTCGTTACAAGCAGTGGGGAGACGCGGAAAAATGACAGGCAATCAGCAGCGAGCCAGGGACCGGTCACTCGCCAGTACCTGGGCAGCCACCCCGCGCCTGTGGAGCAACTGTGGTAATGCCGTGGAAAATGTGGTGATCCTGGCGTAGGCAAGACAGCAGCACCCTGAGACGTGCTTGTGTGCTCAGCAGTGCCATAGACATCACCCGGGGCAGGGCTGACGGGGCGACGCTCTGCCAACCCTACTTTGATCGATGGTATGAAGTGTGGTTGCCAGGCGCTGTGGAGATGAACCGCAGATTGATGTGCTGGGTGTGTGGAAAGCTGCGGTGGTGAGTGTGGCCACGAGATCCAAATACGCGGCGGAGTAATGGCACTGCTGCCACGTGCTGCCGATGGATGTCCAGCGATGTTGATGCACCAGCACGGTATGAATGCCCCCGCCCCATAAATTATGAGCACCTGTTAGCTTAGGCCCGCTTTCGCTTGGGTGTGCATCATCTGGAGGGGCGCTGGCGTGGTGTGAGTCGAGGGGATCGGCTGTGTCCAAGCTGTGCACTGCAAACCCGATGCAGGCATATTGAGAATGAGAAGCATGTGGTGTCGAATGCCATTGGTATTGTGATTTGCGTGAGCGTTTCAGCCAATTGTATAAGAACACTGGGGTCCTAGTGACCCGCCTGTATGCTGCGACTGATGAACCGTAAGGACCAAACAGCTGCTGCTGAGCTGGTGCATTTGATAGACCAAAGACATCAGGAGTCTGTTTGCGATTTGAGCTGCTGGATGAGCAACCAAATGTTGCTCACCGTTGCTATTTCTTACATGGCCAGTGAAGGCAGCCAGGCAGGAGACTTCTAGAACATCAGCTGCATCACAGACTGGACTGACCTGATCCAAAACAACCCCAAACTTCAATCAGACACAAACCGCAACCTTTCGGCATTCTACATCTACGTTGTAATCAAATGCAGTAGACATGGCCAAAACACTGCGCAGTGTTCTCAGCTTAACATGGCAGGGACTTGATTTCATTATCCACCCACTCCATACACGCTCCTCCTCATCAGCGCTGATTGGCCACGGCCAGTTCAAGCCGCAAACCGTATGGAACGCTTGAAGTATAAAAATAGGGAACAATGCAGGCAACTAGTAAAAAAACCCAGCACATCACTCCCACCAAATACACTCTGGTACTGTGCTGGCTGCGCATCCAGGCAACAGCCGGCCAATTGCTGTGGAAAAGGCGGCTCAGTAGTTGTACAGTCTACGTGCCCAAGCAGTGCTGCTTGTCCTGTGCTGGCTGCGCAGCTAGGCTACAGCCTGGCCAATTGCTGTCGAGGCAGCTCACGGTGTTGTACAGTGTAAGTGCCCAGTTTGACAAGCTTGCATCGTAGCTGCTACAACTGGCTGCACACACTGCAGACGGCACCTCTGCCACAGCTGCTCCCTGTTGAGACTGCGGCTGCTGCCGAGTGCTGCGGCTGCACTATACCAACCACGGCTGCTATCTCTCCCTTATTGCTAATCCTGCTGCTGCAGCATGCTTCGCAGCAACAGCAGCATAGCCAATTGCTAACACATCGCAGCAGCACTTTGACGAGCACCTCATCCTGTGGTAGCGCCTGCTGTCAGCTTAGCTGCACAGACTGGGTGGTGCGCTCAGAAGCCGCAACACCAGATCAAAGCTGCACGATCCTGCCGCATCAGCGCAGCCACCAGCCAGGGCAGTTTCCACTTAGAACCTGAGCAGCTGCTGCCTGCCCATCGCAGCCATGGTGTTGACTGCCTTGATGGCCCCTTCGGTGCGCTTGAAGCGCACGACCTGCAGGTTTTGGCAGACTGCGTCCAGCTTGTGCTCTGCAGTGGGGTCTGCACGCTCCACCATGAAAGCTGGCTTTCTGCAAGAAGGCAGCTGGTTTGGCAGCTTGCCGAGCTCCTTGGCACGCTCAGCAGTCTGCTTGACAGCCCTGCAAAGTGGCACGCGGTACGTTGCGCACAAACGCATGCACAAAGACATGCTCAATGCCAAGCAAAGCATAGTAATAGCGAACTTTGGTGTTTGAGTAATGGGGCGCATGCCAGTAACCCCAGATGCCCTCCGTGCCTCAGTCTTGTCGCTTGGGCTTGCGCTGCATGAATACCCACCTCAGCCAGGGTAAGGCAGATTCTGCTCAAGGTATGCTCCGTCAAGTGCTCGTTGCTACGATGGAAGCCATGCAACAGTACCTTGAGTGAGTGACAAGCCACTAGGTGAGTCATCATGCAACTGTGCAGACCAAAAGTTACAAGGTGTTTGCATTGCTGACCGAAGCTTGGAGACGAAGCTTGCTCGGCTGCAGTAAACAGCTGACAAAAGTTGCAGCCATACAGGCGTGATTGACGGTGGCACTCACTTGACATTCTTAGCGTGTGACTTGTGACATTCTTAGCGTGTGACCCCACCCAGGCTGCCGGCTTGCCCACAATGACAACATCATCTTCTGGGGTCGTATTGTTGGCGTTGGGCAGCTTGCGCAGATCCTCATGCAGCACATAGCCCTGCAAGCACAATACCAATGTTCAGCTGCCAGGCTTAATGTTCTAGTAGCAGGAGCAGGAGCAGGACAGAATGCGCGCTGCAAAGAGGCGCACGGTGCTTCAGCAGGTACAAAGGCGGCGACTTTGCCATATCACATGTGCTGGTGCAGCTGCACATGCTGATGACACCTTCCAGCTCATCAATAGTGCAAACCGACCCAATCTAGTTGCAGTGCGTAAGAGCAACAGCTACACACTCAAATCCAAAGCGCACATCCCAGCATCACCGAGTAACCCTGTACTATTGTGATGAAGCACGAGCTTGAATTGAACAGGCGCATAGCAAGTCCCCACTGGCCGCGCCAGCATGCAACATGCATGGCTGTTGAATGCATGTCAAGACCAATGTAGCCTGACCTGATCTGGCTCTGTCTGCTGCGCGTGGTGCAGCACAGCGTAGCCAAACTCATCTTCAAGCGCCTGCTGCAGGTATCGTGCCTGCTCCTGCAGCCTGGCGAATGCCTCCTTGGAGCAAGGAGCATGCGTATAGACGCCGCCATCCACAAGCTCCGCAAACTCCGTGACCGCAATAGGTATGGTGTCGTCTGGTCCCTCTGTTGCCTCGAGTAGGCCCGATACCTGAGTGCGACGCAGGTACTCCTGCAAAGAGGTTGCGAGTCGATGTGCACAGTAGTCGCAAGAGTACTGTACATGACTGGATGGTGCTGACAAGGTGCTGTCATGCCACTACACATCCAACTTGTATACAATCATCTGCTACTCCTGCTGGCTGTTGCAGTCCTGCATATGAAGCTGTAGCGCTGGCTGCCCAGGCAGTGCAACCGCTTGCACAATTGCAGAAGGTGCTAAGCAAAAAGGCACATCAGAATAAGACCTTCCCACTGCAACCATACACTGAACCATACATGTCGTGGGGCGCCTACCCTCAGGCTCTCCTCACCTTTAAACAGAACGCGAATGGTGTCGTAGTCGTCATCCTCATAGAAGGCGGGACACGTGAAATGTGATGATCTTCTTTGGTGGCGGTTGTGAGATCTCGATGCCTGCAACATGGAGGGCATGAACCAACAGAGGCTTGCTGTGGCATGGAGTCACGGGTGTGGATGCAGAGGTGTTCAATGCAGGTTTGGCGGCCTGCCGCACGCACCAATGTACCATCACCCTAACCTGCTGCTGCTGCTGCACTGCTGGGGCAGGTGGGACGCAGGGGAGCCAGCTGAGAGTTGTGAATAATACACGTCGAAGCACAGGCCCAGGTGCAAGACGTGAATCAGCAACAGATGCAGATGCGGGCCAGGCGCTTGTTTGCCCCACAGCCGTTAGCCCCTTTAACAACTGTGTTGCTGCTCAGCAGTGCTGTGGGCTGTGACCGAGGCATGCACGAAACCGGTTGGTCATGCAGGTCCTGGCTTATGTGCGAGATGATATGCACAAAACAGGGTGTCTTTGATTATGTGTTTGGGGGGGAGGTGTGGTTTTTGGCATTGTAAATGCATTGTGGGCATACGCGAACAGTGCAAGGGAAATCAAGCACCCACTGCCCTGTAGGCCATTAGAGGGGCACATCCTAGCAGCGCTCCATGGCTTTGGAGAGAGCATTGAGCAGTTGTGCAGCATGCTAGTTTTATTGCTGCGTTCCTTTGCTGCAACAAAGCCGGCTGTTGCAAACTCTTCACTTGATGAAGCAAAGCCTCACATCCCTTGCTGTTGCTGTGTGCTAGCAGACATATATGATACTGGCTGCCAACATTTGGTGCGCCTGACAACCAGGACTGCTGCTGCACGGGCTTCCACGGCTGCTTCACACGCAACGCCTGCTTCACACGCAACGCCTGCTTTACACGCAACGCCTGCTTTACATGCACCAACAGGTCATGCTGGTTCAACATTTTTGCCACAAGCACCATCGCAAGCACGTGGGTAGCTCACCTGCTACGGCTCTTTTAGGTGGAAACAGAAGCCAGGTGGCAGCCGCGAATACAACATGCAACGGACACACAAGCAGGGCGCAGCGCACTAGAAGGTCAAACAAAGAAGCTGGCAGCATGACAGAATAGTGGCTTGCTGCGCACAGGAGCACGCGTGACGGTGTCGCAGGGCTCGCATCACCTCCCACAGCTTAGTGACCCTGTGTCTACCGCCACAGTAGCAGTGCCTACCAAGCCCAGCTTGGCCAGCCAATGATGATGCCAAACAGCGCGTGCAGGATGCCGCTGCAGACACCTGCGGTGCAGAGCTTCGTGCTTCTTGAGGTCATACCTTCAACACAAACCTTGATCGCAGCACACCAAATGTCTGCTCGCATGTCCAGGTGAACAGCGCAACATCGCCTCACGCCTTGATAACGTCACTAAACCTGTACCCATACATCCATAGGTTGCAGCATGCGAACTGAGCAACGCCACAAGAGCTGGGCCGCAAGTATGAAGAAGCGCAGCCCTCTAGCATTAAAAAGGCAAGCAAGCAAGCAGTGTCACCCTACCCCTGCATGCGCGGCTGCGCATTTAAGCAAAGCTGGCTCCACCCACTATACTGCGCCGCTGATTGTACAAGTGTAGTCTGCAGGGGATGCATGCTGGCATCGACGTTCAGGGCCAACCGGACTCGATGGAGCCCCTGAGCACACCTTGCGCAGCCTCCAGCTCTGCCTCCACAAAGGCACGCTTGGCGTCGTCGAGGTCGTTGATGAGGACAGCAATCGCAGCTGCGGATGAGTGCGACAGCACCGAGGCTGTCCTTCCAAGCCAGGCTGCTTCATGTTCAGGAAACAGCTGGGGCAGCTCCTGGAGGAACAGTTGAAGAAGGGCGGGGTTGGGCTGCGGCATGGTGTGCTCGTCGGTGGACTGCTGTGCTCTGCAACATTAGTACAGAGTGGGTGGAGAAAGCCAAACAATATGGTCACCAGGTCCAGTAGCACGTCCAGGCATGTCCAGTTGCACCTTATCGTGTCCAGTTAGCAGCAGTGCATGTCCAGGCCTAGGCTTGTGTCTAGTAGTGTTCAGCCATCCTGCAACTGGACAGGTGATACTGCTGACCACGCACCAGCTCATGTCCTCTGCCAGCCCCTTGTATGTGCTGTTTTATCTGTATACCACGTTACATACATTTCAGGCTGTGCTCGGGTCTGTTCCTGCAGAAGGGTTTCTCATGATCAAATCAAGAAGCACCAGTGAATTGCACCCATTTATTCGCTGCTATTGATGAATCGTTGTAAGTGTCCGTTGACAAGGTGACAGTCACCGCCCGATTTCTTGATCACGAAGCGCCTCAGCAAAGTCTCACGATGATAAGTTATCTGTGTTTAAGCTGCTGTAGTTGTATGGTAGCTGGTTCCGTGTCAAGTGTCACCCCGTCAGTGAAAGTGGTCACACTGACCACTTGCATAACAAATCCAGGGGTGCCATTTCAAATTTCATTTTACATTTTCTTTCATTTCATTGCAAATTTTTGAACGATCTGAGCCCCACTGCGGAAAGTGAAATGACAGCGAAATGGGCGTTTGGCGAGCGAGAAACGCGTTACGTTACGCAAGGCTCTACCAGAACCCTTCAAATAGCATTAATATATCATGTTTGAGGGGTTACAGCATGGCAAATGCCCTGGGACCCATGCACAGCAACCTACTGCAGTGCTCCTGTATCGCCTTGCTAACCTCCTCGTTGCTGTCTGCCGCTGCCTGTGCTGATTCGCTCTCAAGAAACTTGGGACAAATCAGCAGGTGGAGCTTGGCGCGCGTGATGTTGAAAGACACACTGCTGTTGCAGTGGGTGCACGTGTGCTTGCCATTGTCTACCTTGATCGAGTTGCGGGCGAAGCTGGGAGCTGGCCCCTTATGCTTCTTGCTAGACGTTTCATCATCGTTGTTGAGTGCGTGCCGTGATCGCGCGAGTCCGATCCGGGCAGGGCCTGCAGTTTGAACTTGCCCGCCCGCTTGCTGTTGCTGCTGCTCAGGCATCTTTCACTATTTCAAGTGACGCGTTTCAATTTTTATTTCATTTCAGATTTCATGTAATACTTTCAGGAGGAGCGAAAACTTGAAATGGCACACCCCCGAAAAATCGTCCGTGGTCACTCTTAACATGGTTCGTACACGGTGGAGTTCTGTTTGAATGTTCCTGGCTGCAACTAGCTACCCTTAACAAGCGTAGTAACCGCCTGCGTGCGCCGACTTGCAGGCATGGTAATCTGGTTCGATCAACTAGTCAGCCGATTGAACAGATGAGCTGATTGACTAGCAGCATGAACGTATGTACTCTAGGATTGTTGCCTTTGCTGTTGCTGGTGGTCGTTGATCATGGATCGGCAGCAGCAGAGTTGGGCGACACCGGCCAGGTGTGCCTCGCTCAAGCTTCGTTGCCTTCTTGCACAAGTCAGTACATACTGTGGAGCTCCAATCATGCTTGGAGGGCGTTTGCTGCTGATGGATGCCATTGTCAGCGGGTGTCACCAGCAGCAGCATTGCCACATGATAGCCTAGTTCCAGCCCAGTTAGCATGCGCTTTACAGCACTTTCTGCTCAGTTAGCCTCTGCCAAGATGCGTGGATCCACTTCAGCGGCGGGGATCAGCAGCACTACTGTAGTGACAATCCTGAAGACACCACTGCTGCATGTACCACAACTGCAGTGCAGAATATATAGCATTTCCGTCTGTGGCGCCGTAATCTGTTGCGGTCATGTCTCAGAGTTTCATCATCTCAGACGTGCGCTGCATAATCTGCAGTGAAGCTGCTGTGCTCCCTGCAGCAGCTGGTTTCTGCTCAGCAGTTGTTCACATTCGGTGGGCTTGTTGTTCCGCCTATGCAGCAGCTCACTCCCCACCCCTGCTGTCACCCCGCAGCTCAATGCACACACCTGCACTGTTCATGCACCTTGCTTCCGCTGCGCTCAGGTTGCGGTCCAAGCCCAAGCGGCGTTAAGCCCAGCAAGATTCCACCCGGGCTTTGCAGGGGGCGGCATCTTCCACGGCGGCAAGCTCTGCTGCATTCGCACCACCTGCCCCAAGAACTGGCGAAGCGCGTGCACAGGCCTCAAGACTGACGATTGCAGGAAGAAGCACTGCAAGACCGTGCTGGCGCCGGATGGCGCCGTGTGTGACGTCAGCCCGTGCGTGCAAGGGCTGTGCTGGCTGGGGGTGTGCATGGGTGGTGGGCTGCCCACCTGCCCATCACACCAGGAGGAGTGCATGCAGGTGGGTGCGCACGACGTGCAGGCGGCGCAGGTGACAAGCAAACATGTCCTTGTTGTTAGGATCCGCTGCACTGCTGGGATATCAACACCAGCAGCAGCAGCAGCGGCAGCAGCAGTGAAAGCCCCCGCTCGTCTCACAAGCGCACTAGCAGCAAAGCAGGGGCAGCAAAGAAGCAGCAAAGAAGCAGCAGCAGCAGGCTGCTCACACACCAGGAGGGGTGCGTGCAGGTGGGTCTGCTGATGGTGGCAGGGCCGCTGACCAGTGGGCAGCCATTAACAAACATGATGCTGACTGAAGCCGCACAGGTTCAGACGCACAAACCTGCGAAAAAGCAGCGTGCAGGCTCAGCAATCACTGTTTCGCTGTCACTTCGGCGGCCTCCAGCAGCAGAGCAGCAGCAGCAGCAGCAATGCCAGTATGTTGCAGCCAGTGCACATAGCTGTACAGTAGCAGGCAGTAATAGAGACCCAAACATGTGCCTACCCTTGCCGACCTGCTCTGTTAGTCAACGTTACACCTACTCTGTGGCAGGTGGCCTCTGCTGCTGCCACCACGGCTGCTGCTGCTGCTGCTGCTGCTGCTGCTGCCGTGTGTGCTACTATCTCCTTGAACAGCTCCAGTGCAACCTTAACTGGCCAGTACAGGCAGAGATGTGCAAAATAAACGGCACCTGTTATCACAACAACAGCTGCTCTGTGTATGGCAGCACAAGTGGATGTATGCTGCGGTGCAAGTCAACTGTGAGGTGCGGTAAAACTGTGCAGAACTCCTTGCTGAGTTTGCCGTCATTGCAATTAAACAGTCTGTGCTGCTGCTGCTGCTGCTGCTGCTGCTGCTACTGGATGTGCGGGTCCACCTGCTTTGCCCTGCAGTACAAGTGCAATCCCAAAACCGGTCAGTGCAGGGAAAGTTGCCCGAAGCCCGACGGCACCCCCTGCAAGGGCGGCACCTGCCAGGGCGGCAAGTGCAAGCCCGACCCACACACCTGCCCACCCAACCCCGACAGGTGCAGCATCTACGTCTTCAACAACGCCACGGCACAGTGCGGGCTGGTCAATGCGACGTGCGCGCTGCTTCCCAACGCCTGCAAGCAGCTGGCCTGCAACCCCAGCACCGGACTGTGCACGGTGGTGACCAACAAGCCAGACAATACCACATGTGCGTCGGCTGCCTGTTTGCTGTACCTCGCATTGTTGGATGAACATTGACGTTGCATGCCTGCATGCGCAAGTCATGTGTGCAGGTCCTGTATGTGCATGTGGCGGCTGCAGTATGCTGTGCCCTTTGTTTGGTTTCACAGACAAGGAGCTCAGGCTGGTTCATGTGTGTGCACTGGTGCAGTCACCTCAGTTGCTGTGTCACCACATTGGAGGGAACTTGGGTGGTGCAAAACTCATTGCTGTGCTGCTGCTGCTGCTGCTGCTGCTGCTGCTGCTGCTGCTGCTGCTGCTGCATGTAGGCCCTGGCGGCACCTGCCAGGATGGGCAGTGCAAGCATGAGCCAGTCTGCCCAGCTCCCTGCCCTACCCACCCAAACCCCTGCAAGGCGTTTGCCTGCAACGTCACCACCGGACAGTGCAGCATTGTGGTTGACAAGTGAGTGCTGCAGTGGTTGGGGGTCTGCCATCCACTGCTTCGCGATGCTGCTGCAGAGCATGGCAGTGTGTGTCCTGCCCAGTCCCGCCCGGGCAAGCAACAAAAACTTGTTGCCAACACTGCATGCTGTCTGTTTGGCACTGCGCAAAGTATGGGAATGGCAGTCATGGGCTGCCTGCATGACTCCACCGCTGTGTGCCCCTGCCCAGCTGCTGCCTGCTGCTGTGCTCTTCTGCACTGCAGGCCAGACAACACAACATGTGAGGGGCGGCACGCGCTGCACCTGCACAGCAGCCGATCCTAGATACATGCCACATGTTGTGGCAGCGGGGGCAATGGCAGCAGCATACACCAGCGCATTGGATAGTTTGCTTTTAGAGGCTGTTGCTGCCAAGTTTTGCGGTTCGCAGCATGCATGCACACACGTCAGCACACATATCACAGCATTGGACACGCAGCATACTGTCTGCACGCTTGCTGGCTGCACTGTCCAGTGCAGTGTTGGTGCACGATGATGCATCATTTGCAAGTCTCAGCTGTCATTTTGAGTCTGTTCCACCATTTTTGAACCCTTTTGCTGAACCCCGCACTGTCAGGCCCAGGAGGCACCTGCCGGTCTGGCGCCTGCCTGCCGGCCGCCAGGTGCCCCCCCGTGTGTCCCGCGCACCCCAATGCCTGCAAGGAGCTCGAGTGCGACCTCGCCACGGGCAGGTGCAGCATTGTCGTGGACAAGTGAGTGGTGCAGCGCATTGGGGCGTTGGCTGGGTGGTAGGGTAGGGCAAGGTGTAGCTGCTGGCCGCAGTCAAAGCACCCTGCCAACACCTGCAGAGGGCATGGCGGTGAGCACGCCAGCCTCATGGTGCTGATGTGCCACGAGGTCGAGGCCAGGTGGCGCCTGAGCACCGAGGTGGCTGCTTTACATTGCACACTGAGCCCCCGCACTTGGAGCCTGCACTGCAGCGTGGCAGTCCGCATCCACCCCAGCAGCAGCAGCAGCAAGTGGTCAGCATAGTACTGCACAGACTCCGCACGAGACTGCTGATTGCAGAGTTATTGCAACTGCTGACAAACCCATATCATGATTTTGCTTGTGTTTCCTTCTGTGCCCTGCAGGCCCGACAACACGACATGTGAGTGCCAGCAGCAGACTGCTGGGCAGGCCGGCTGTGGTGGTTCATCAGCGCCAGCACTTTGAATGCAGTAAACTGGCTGTGCACCCACTGCAGGCGTCACCAGCCAGTACAGTGTGGGTGCACGATGCGCTGTGCGTGAATCCTATCTGTCATCTGCTTACATGCATGTAACATGTAACACATCTCAAATATAAACCCCTTTTGCTGAACCCCGCGCTGTCAGGTCCGGGAGGCACCTGCCAATCTGGCGCCTGTCGGCCGGCCATCAAGTGCCCTCCCGTGTGTCCCGCGCACCCCAACGCCTGCAAGGAGCGCGAGTGCGACCTCACCACGGGCAGGTGCAGCATTGTCGTGGACAAGTGAGTGGTGCAGCGCATCGGGGCGTTGGCTGGGTGGTGCGGCAGGTTTCGCGCAGCTTGGCATGCAGCAAGTTGGCTGCTGTACAGTGCCGGCTGCTGCACTGGCCGTTCAGTGGACCGCGACCACTCGGCACCGGCGCAGCAGCGAACCCGTGCAAATCTGCGTAGAAGCACCTGGTCCACACGTTCCTGCATAGACTGCACACAGAGCTGCTGACAAACCTGCCCCTGGCTGTGCCTGCTGTTCCCCGCAGGCCCGACAACACGCCATGTGAGTGCCAGCAGCAGACGACTGGGCAGGCCGGCTGACTGATCCACCAGTGCCTGCAGTCTGGTTTCCTGCACTGTTTGTTCACCACCCTCAACCTTTGCGTCAGTGCCAGCCTGAGTCGCGGCTGAGGCAGCTGTGCAAGATTTACTCAACTGCACATGAACACCTACCACCTGGTGGTGTGCAGTGCTGCAGAGCCTGCCGACCAGCAAGCAGTGCTGCAGAACCTGCTGACCATCTATGTGTTGACCTGAATCCCAGCATCCTGGGGTCGCTGCAGCAGCAGGCAATCCAGGCCTTGCGCCCATGTTCTCCAGCCAAACCCCCTCTCCAGCTGGTGTGCCACCTGCATGCGTGCTGCACAGGCCCTGACGGGACGTGCCAGGCTGGCAGCTGCAGGCCTCCCCGCTGCCCCTCCCCCTGCCCCAGCAACCCCGACAGCTGCAAGGCCTTCGCATGCAACACCACCACTGAGCAGTGCAGCGTCGTGGTCAACAAGTGAGCTGGCAGGGCATTAACTGGCAGACAATGTGCTTGCTGGTGCTGCCTGCTGTGCCTGCATGTGCTTCAATGTGCTGAGCACAGCTGCGCTGCAGCATCACACTCATATCTTCACTGACAGGCCACCAACTTGTATCCTCACTGACAGTTCATCACACTTGAATGGCAATCGATTGAATGGTCACTGACAGGAGCATCACTGGAATGCTCAATGGCAAATCGCATTGTAGGTTTTAAACCTGCTTGTAACTCTTTGTGCTAAAGCCGTTTCCTGCCTGTGCCACTGCCCTTCTTGCAGGCCAAACAATTCTTCATGTGAGGCACCCACTGCAGGCTGTGCTGCGGGACATATGCCAACAAGCCAGCTGACTTGCAGCAGCCAAGCTGACCAGCAGCAGCAGCAGCAGCAGCAGCAGCAGCAGTGTGTCGAAGGCCAGCCACCGAGCCAGCCGCCGCCAGCCACATATACATGCGCAGTACTTTTGGCAACTGCCATGTGCGCCAGCTGCCTGCACACACAGCAGCTGTCGCAGCACTCATCGTACTGCTTGTCCTCCATCCTGATGAGCTGCCAGTGCAACAGCACTACATGAGACCTGTCACCTGGGAGCTCATGACAAGGCCGAACATATCACATGTGTGCTGCTGCTGCTGCTGCTGCTGCTGCTGCTGCTGCTGCGTCTGCTGCTGCGCTGCAGGCCCTGGCGGCACCTGCCAAGGCGGCAACTGCCAAAGCATCTGCCCGACATGCCCCACCAACCCTGATGCCTGCAAGTTGTTTGCCTGCAACGTGACCACCGCACAGTGCACAACCGTGGAGAATAAGTGAGTGTGGCAGTGCCCCAAGCCATGAGCTGCACCCCTCTGGCGCCAAGTTGCTGTACTTGTCACCCAGGGCCGCTCAGCGGCTTCGCTGCCCAGCAGCTGCCAGTGGTTGTGCAGCAGCGCGTGCAGAGGCCTGCCCAGCGTGTGTTGTGTTGGGATGTCTGTGCACTCTGCACACTACGCTCTTTGCTTGCCGCTGTCGCTACCCCTGGCGGAGATGCCCTGCTGCTGCAACGCCACTGCTTCAGAAGCGTCAATGCATTGCTTGGAGACGGTCTCGCTGGCAAGCGTGCCAGCAAACCATTGCCTAGCCGCATCCATTCGCCATGCAACATTCATTGCAGTACAGCAGCTCTCATGCTTCAGAGCCCCCACCCCACCCTGCCATGCCTGCTGCTGCTGCTGCTGCTGCTGCTGCTGGCACCAGGCCTGACGGAACGCTTTGCCCCGTTGGGCAGTGCCTGAACGGCCGCTGCACGCCAGACCTGATCTGCCCACCCAACCCAGACCCCTGCCAGGTGAGACGACGCAGCAGCTCTGCACAGCTGCGCTGTTGCACTGCACTGTAGTACTGCAACGCCATACTGCATACCTAAATATGTATCTGTTGCGCTACTGGTGGTGTGTAGAAAATTGAAAGTGACACCTGCCCACTAATTGCACCCTGCCAGGTGTATATGAATCACTTGTACTGTCTTGCTGATGGTCAAGAGCCAAGTGTACCACACATTAAGGGATTACAGTGTGATCAGCCATTTCTGGTGGTGCCTGTATCTTGGTCAGTGGCAATGCTGCTGAGGAGCTGGCTTGGCCTGCGTAGTGACACCACCATCCTTCAAAGTGTAATCACAGCACTGTGAGGCTAGCATAGACCAAGTAGTACACTGTGCGAGATCCTACAAGCCCTGCCTTCAATGCTTGTCTTAACCCTGCTGAACTGTGCCTGTGCTTGGCAGCTGTGTGATGGTGACTCCATCATTCTTTGCATATGTGTGTGCCTTCATCGGTCAGTGACGGTGTGCCCGTCTTGCGCCCCACCTGTCAATGCAATTGGAGCCTTGCGCTGCTGGCTGCACTGCTGCACCGGCTGCTGATGCTGATGCTGATGATGCTGCTGCTGCTGCTGATGATGCTGCTGCTGCTGCTGCTGCTGCTGCTGCTGCTGCTGCTGGCTGCAGCGTTACCAACTCACCCCTGACGGCAGGAACTGCACGCTCATCACGGACCCAGACGGCACCGTGTGCAGTGACGGGCGCCGCTGCACCACCAATGACATGTGAGGGGGCGCCGAAATGCATATGCATGCAGCGCTGCGCTGTTTTTGCAAGTACGGTTGTAAAGCTGGCTGCTGCACCACTGATGACAAGCAAGGGGTACACGGCTGGCTGGACTCTGACGGTGCAGCTTCCGCAACCCCTCTCAGAGTGCTGACAGTGTCATGTGCAAGCCTGACCGTGTCTGCGACCTGCTGCTGCTGCTGCTGCTGCTGCAGGTGCAAGGCAGGCGTATGCACCGGATCGCCTGTCACCTGCCCCCCTCGCGTCCGCGAGTTCCAGCAGTGTGTGCAGTCTGTGTGTGACGAGGCAACCGGGGACTGCGTGGACGTGCAGGCGCCAGACGGCACCAACTGCACGGACGGCTCGCTGTGCACAACGGACGACGCGTGCGAGGCTGGGCGGTGCAGGGGCACGCCCGTGGTGTGCAACCTGCATGCCAACCCCTGCAAGAGCGTCGTCTGCAACCCCCTTACTGGTGCGGGAATGCAGCTGTTGATTGCATTGATGAATGCCAAGACTTCACTGCGGCAGCACAAAACAGCAAGTACCTCCGGTGCCGCACATTAGCGCGTGCAGCAGGTTGTGCAAAACGTAAGCATGCGCATGTTTAGACAAGCGGACTGCATGTCTCCATCAAGGGTGTTGTGTTTGAACAGCAGCTGATGACGTCATCTCTGACACTCACTGTCATTGCCTACTCGTGCTCGCAGGCATTTGTGAGTCCCAGCCCATCAACGATGGGGCAGAATGCACAAATGGCATGTGGTGAGTGAGGCAGCCGTGGTATCAAACTCTTGAGTGGGTTGATGGCAACGGCATGGTTGCTTGTCTGTTCTACGTGTATTTATGGCCTGTCTGTACCGTTCCTGCTTCCTGAGCATGAGAAGCATGAAGGCCACTGCACGTTATTTACTGCTGACATTTTCCTGTGGTGGTGCAATCCCCGCAAGCAGCACATGAAGCAACACCAAGTAATGCTGCGCAGCAAGGAAATTATTTCATTACTAAGCATGTGTTCTCACCTACAGCATACGTCACACTATGCTGCTGCCGCTGCTCCCGCTGCTGCTGCAGGTGCAGCATCAAGGACATTTGCGTCGCAGGCGTATGCATTGGCAGGCCCAGGCCGTGCCCAGCACCCGGGGCCGGCCTCGCCAACCAGTGCCGACAGGCCTTCTGCAATGAGACAGCAAATGAATGCAGCTTCGCCAACCTCCCAGACGGCACCCTGTGCGAAGTCATCGGCACCGGGCGCTGCAGCGTCGACACCTGCATGGGCGGCACCTGTGTCGCCGGCACGCGTGTTGACTGCTCACACTTGAATGACGAATGCAACAGGGGCGTGTGCCAGACCGCTACCGGTCAGTGTGCAAAGGTGCCCAAGCGGGACGGCACCTCTTGTGATGATGGCTTGTTCTGTACGGTGGGCAGCGTGTGCACGGCGGGCGCGTGTGGCGGCGGCACACCTAGGGTTTGCCCGCCGCCCGAGCTGTTCTGCAATGAGGCGTACTGCTCTGAGGTGAGATGAGGGGTGCGGAGCTGTATAGGTTTCCGCCCTGGGAGGAGAGGCGGGGTCGGTCTGGATTGCCAGAGCAGCCTGATGTGAGCTGTCCATGCTGTGGTTCCCGGGCAAAGGTTGATGTCACGCTGGCCAATCATCCTGCTTCGGGAAAGGTACTTGTCCAGTGCTTCGGCCCTGGGCGCAGACACCCTGTCGAGCCCCAGGTTTTGCCCTGCGCCGGGCTGTTCTGCAGGCACGCGTATTGCTCAGAGGTGAGACGCAATTTGCAGGGTGCAGGGTCGCATGGGGGTTGGCCGGTTGAGTGAGGGGTGGACCAGGGTTCATGGTTGATGTGGCAGGTTTGTCTGACGTGCAGCAACCATGCCGAGGGTGCCGTGCCAAGGTTGGGGGGCACTGCCAGACCATCCCGCTGCAAGGCGGCCCAGTAGGCGTGGCGTCTTGAGGGGTCAGGGCTGACAGGCGCCTGCCTGGCGTACAACAGGGCACACCGCCTTGATGTGCTCTGAACGCTGCCTTGCCGATGGTGTGTGGCTGCAGGGGCTTGGTGACCTTGCTGCTGCCCTGACAGCTTGCCTGACAGCGATCATGCGGTGATGTGCAGTGTATTGTATGTGCCCTTACACTGGCGTTGATTGATCCATGCTGTTTTATGACCCGACTCTGCTGCTGCTGCTGCTGTGTTGCTGCAGTCTTACCGTGAGTGCCTGATGATGCCCAAGGATTGCAGTGGCGCCGATGACCAGTGCAACGTGGGCGTGTGCAGCTTTACAAGCGGCCTGTGCGAAAAGGAGCCAGCAAATGAGGGTGAGGCAGTGCTCTGCGATCATGATACCAGCAAGGGGGACTTGAAGGACAGCATCTCTGCAGAGTGTGCAGATGGCATGCACCAGTGCAGCTTCTTTGCTGGTTTTGACTAGAGTAAGATGTGCTGTGGTATGTGTCACATGCAGAGCAGCATATGTTGCACCAGTCAAGGCCGGCACCTTGTGGAGATACGCCAGCGTCTGAACACTACCCGCCCCCCGTTCGGCTGATGACACTGCTGTGCGCAGGCGACAGCTGCGATGATGGCGACAAG
This sequence comes from Scenedesmus sp. NREL 46B-D3, assembly GCA_014080715.1. Classification (NCBI taxonomy): domain Eukaryota; kingdom Viridiplantae; phylum Chlorophyta; class Chlorophyceae; order Sphaeropleales; family Scenedesmaceae; genus Scenedesmus; species Scenedesmus sp. NREL 46B-D3. The sequence continues at coordinate 52,787 of JACERP010000131.1, read as the reverse complement.
TGCACCGAGCAGGACACCTGCGCAGGCGGCACGTGCGCCGGCAAGCCCAAAACCTGCCCAGCCCCGGCCAACCAGTGCCAGGTCAGCGTGTGTGACGCAGCAACCGGCGACTGCAGGACCGAGGACAAGCCTGACAACAGCAGCTGCGTCCTGGGCGGGGGCAGTGCGGATCTGTGCAGGGCTGACACGTGCCAGGCCGGGCGATGTATGGCGGGGCCTGAGAATGACTGCAGCGCACTGAATGACGCTTGCAACGACGGCAAGTGCGACCCAGGCACCGGCAGGTGAGGCTGAGCCTGCACACGGCGTGCATGTGTGATTGTCGTCAGTGGCCGGGCGGTGCAACAACGTCGTGGCAGTCTCTGTCTGCACAGTACGCTGCGTGGCGGCTGCTGCCAGCACCTTTGTGGTTGGTGGAAGGAGATTGCAGCCAGCCGCAGTATTATAGGGTGTGTGTATGTTTCAGAGGTTGATGTGTTGGCGCTGCTGTGCACAGCCTCGTCACCTGCAGCGCAGCACTCCTCTGATGCCCAGGCGTTGCACCACTCTGGTGGTGAGCGCAGCCTGCACTCTCTCATAGCCCTGCTCCACTGCACAACACCAATGGGTGTGCGCTGCAGTTGTATCCAGCGGCCCAAGGCCGGCAGCAGCATCCCCTGCAGCACCAGCCTGTACTGCACGGTGAACCAGGTCTGCACAAACGGCACCTGTGGAGGGGGCAGGTGAGCCGGCAATTGGGAGCCACCAGCTCTGCAGCTGCCGACTGTTTCAATCCAACTTTGTAGCTTGACAGCCTCACCTGGCTTGAGTTTGACACAATGCCCCTGCAGCTGCCATGCGCAGCCAGTTTGGCTCAGCGGACACGGAGGAGGTGGAGCAGTGGCTGGTCGCATGCAGCCCAGCCTGTGTTGGGCTGCTGCTCAGGCAGCGCACACGTCGCCGCGTCACCCCTGCCACGACACGCCTCTTCAGAGCTGTGCCGATGCAAACACACCAATCTCGTTGAGATGCTGCACTGCAGCAAAGCCAGCAACACCTGCAACATGGCTTCCAGCCCCACGTTGCTGTGTACGCAGCTTGCACCTTCAACCTGCCGTCTGACCCCTGTGCCATGCTGCCAGCTAGTATGGCAGCACTGTGCTGGTGTGCGTGCAGCCCAAACTGCTGCGGCGTGCAGCCCAAACTGCTGTGGCGTGCTGCCCGTGCCATGCTGCAGCCCTCGCGTCTGCGAATCCACCAACCCCTGCGAGGCGCTGCGGTGCAGTGAAGCCACCAAAGCCTGCGACATCGTTGTCCCCAAGGACTGCTCTGCCTTTAACGGCCAGTGCACAGAGGGCCGCTGTAATGCCACCGACGGGCAGTGCTATGCAGCCGCCGCCAAGGAGGGCGAGGCTTGCGATGACGGCAGGTTCTGCACATCGGACACAGGTGAGCGGGCGGCTGGGTGGCCAAGCTCAAGCATTGCTCCTTTCATGTGCCGCAGAACAAGCTTCATGCTTCAGGCTGCCCTTGCAGCGCCCCAAATGAATTCAAGGTGGACACAAATTTGGCAGTATCTCTGCTGGTCATCACTTTGACCACTGACCAAGGTGATGTCATTGGCGCTGCTGCTGCTGCTGCTGCTGCTGCTGCGCAGTCTGCCTGCAAGGGCAGTGCACCGGTGGCACCACTACAGTCTGCCCGCAAGACAGCAAGTGTGCGACAGCTGTCTGCAGCGAGGTATGCAGGGTCCAGGGGGTCAGAAGTCCTTTGTGTGAGATAATAGTTACCACATGGGCGCAGTCACCATAACAGATGGTATGAGCATCCCAGATTGGCACGGTGTCAACACGTGACAAGGAACAAGGATGCACACACGATACGATGCATTGAGCAGGTACATGCAACGGCTCTCGGAGTATGCATCCATGTGTTTGGGGTGTGTCAAGGCACACCCCACGCAGCCAGCAGCTTGCGCTGTAGAAGCACGACCAAGCGACGCATGTGTCAAGTCTCTCTGTCAGAAAGCGACGGCAGTCCTTTGAGCAGTATCTTATTTGGCTGAACGTGTCCAGCAGGGCTACAAAAGGGAAAGTGGCGGCCTTTCCCTTTTGTAGCCCTGCTGGACACGTTCAGCCAAATAAGATCATGCTGAAAGGTCGTACATGACAATGGCTACCATCAGAAAGTAGTCATCAGTTCACTTGTACCGCTGCTGCTGCTGCTGCTGCTGCTGCTGCTCCTGCTGCTGCCGCTGCGGCGGCGGCGGCGGCCTGCAGTTGCTAAACCGATGCGTGTCAGTGCCCAAAACTTGCCCCAGCACGGACTGCATGTTTGGCATCTGTGATGGCAGTGACGGCAACTGCTACACCGTGCCCAAGCCCACCAACACGACATGTGTTGGACCCACGCCCTGCCCTGGGCTGTGCGGCCCCCAGGGCACATGCATCGAGCAGTGCATCATCCCGCCTCCAAGTGAGTGTGGCATACTGACAGTCTTGGCTGTTGGATCAATAGCACAATCACCCCATTTTTTTAGGGGAGACTGTGCTCATCCTGGAGTGGCTTACACTACCTGAGGTGGCACATAGACTCCACATGACCTGCTTGTTTCAACCCCTCATGTTTAATAGCAAATTGAGGCTTAAGGTAGCGTTGCACAGCATCTATGTGCATTGTCAGGTCCTGCGGGCAGCTGTGGGTACCCACTGCCATCATATGTCAATCAAGTGACAGCTGGCAATGCATTAGTGTTTGTGTTAGTGTCATGCATTGAAAGGTACAGCTGGCCTCGATGACACAGCATACCATGCTTATCATCAAACGTTCAGTAATACCCAGGTTACAAAGCTAGATTGTTGTAACAACAGCAGCCGAAACAGTGCATGGCATATGAGCCAAGTACTGAATCAGAAGCCCCGCTAATCATGTGTATTTGTGCAGCGCCTGGCAGCATGCCTGGCACCAGACACGGCAGGCATGCCGCTGCTTGCCAGAGCAGCCCAAACCAGTGTAAAAATCTAGGTGTGACACCTCATGACCCGCATGGACTGCTCAACCCTTGCTCCAGCCACTCAACCCTGACCTAATGCACAGCCCCTGCACGTGCTGCTTGTGCTGCCTGTGCTGCTGCACGCAGCCAATTGCACGTCGGACTCGCAATGTGGTGCCGACAAGTGCTGCTGCGCCAACCAATGCGTGCCCTCACAGAACGGCAACTGTGACTACACCTGCGCCAACTCAGCATGCCAAAAGGCGGGAGGGGCTCGTGTGTGCAACTGCATCCACGACTGTGCCGGGTCTAACTGCAGCGCAGCGGGCGGCAACCCCTGCAAGAATAATGGTAAGCAGGTATCAAACTCAGCACAGCAGCTGCAGCACGCTGCATGTTATGGAAGCTTGCGTGGTGTGTGGCTACTAGCGCAGCAGCAGCAGCAGCAGCAGCAGCAGCAGCAGCAGCAGCAGCAGCAGCAGCAGCAGCAGCAACAACCTAAGGATGCAGGCCATGGCTTGCTGGCGCTTGATTCGGCGGATTGCCAGAGGCTGTGCAGCTGCTATGCTGGTAAGGTTTGGTCCCTGCTGCTCCACCTCTTTGGAGGCCTTACTCTGTTTCTCTTTCACGCCTCCCTAGTGTGGCACCCCCTTATTACCTGCTGGGCGTATGCTGCTGAGGCAACGCCTCTCTGCCTGCTGACGTGCATGTATGATCCCACTCTCTGCTACTTGTGCTCCGCTGCAATGCACTTGACGAGATTGAGGTGCATTTTTTGGACTTAGTTCCATCCGGCACTGCCTCATCACCTGCAGCACCTGTGCTGTGTGCACCGACACCGCCGCTGCGGTTGCAGGGGTCTGCTGCTGCCCCAAGACTTCAGTGCCAGGCAGCGTGTATGAGGATGCCTGCCACTCCTGCCAGGAGCCCTGCAAGGGCAGCGGGAAGTGCACAGGGAACTTCCCACCCTGGACTGCCTGCCAGACGCCAATCTAGCCAATTTAGTTTCCTGCTCCGCCAGCAAGGTGTCCAATGGGAACTGCATTGGATTCCCTCAGTATGTGCCCTGTGCAAGGGCATTACATTCAATCAGTTTAAAAACTAGGAATATGTTCTGAAAAGTATTGGCATCACCTCTTTAACTGTGGCAATGTTGTGAATGAAAGCATGGAGGCAGCAGCGAGTGCGGACTTAGTTCTCTGTGTGGGTGTGGCGTGAACACCCATGGATAACACCATACTTCCAGGCCACGTGTGCACTCCATGAGGCCAACGTGTGCTCTTGGCAGCTTGGTAACCAGCACTTGTCAGAGAAGAAAATTTATCACCATCAAGCATGGGTGGTCCAGAATGTGCTTGCACCCAGTTGAGTTGCTGCCATGGCACTGTGATGCTATGGCACCACAGATTATGTGTGATCTGGCTTGGGTGGCAGGGCTGCATGGAACCAGGGCGTGTGCTTTGTGCTTAGGGCCGGCCAAGTCCTGCAATCACGTCGCTTGTTATGTGCATGCTGTGTCACACGTTACAAAAACAGCATATGTACTGCTTGTTTTATGGCAAGCCCTGCCAGGTTGCCGATATCAGCACTCCCCATGTCAACAGTAGTGTTCAGCACTGAACATTACCACCAAATCGGAAATAATTCTGGCGACTTGCAGTTGACCAAGGGCTCTAGGGTTGTCCCCTGCCAGCCAGAGTGCACGCTGGCGGTTGCCACAACGGTTGCCGTAGGAGTTTGCACGGATATATCAGTCATGACTGCTATGTGGTGCTCAAAGTCATGGCATGCTGTCATTGGTGTTGTGCGGGTGGCATGCCTGGGCTCTCTGGCGCTGCTTGCATGAATGGCAGGCACTGCTGCACAGGTCAAGTCCCTGCGGCTAGTCCAACATCACCACCAGCCTCGTGTGCCATCCACAACAGCATTGGCGTGTGCTTTTTGTGCATTGGGTCGTCCAGAGGTGGTTAACGATGAGGGATAAGGGTGACATCAGATCAGGCCCAGGCACTGCTTTAGTGAGCGTCTGGTTTTGTGCGGGCATGCGCAACGCAGGCATGATGCATGGAGATGTGTCTTTGCTATTTGGGTTGCTTGCGGAAGGATTCATGGTACCATGCTCCACCTGGATTTTGGAAGCAGGAGCACAGCAGCTGGGCTACTCCAGGCTGATGCGTGTTATGGGCTGTTTTATGCAGTAGGCGCACTGCATTATATATCGGTCTTCATCATCATCATATTACCCCATGAGCCTTGTTTGGCTCCTTTGCGGGTGGGCCAGTGGCCCTACTTTGGTAATTCCGGTAAATTACCCATTCAAGCCACAGCATCAGCATCGGCCCCGCGCCCCACCGGGGCGGAAAGAGGAGGGAGCACTGCTCCAGAATGTTTGCATGCTTTGCGCACATCCCAAGACTTGACAAGAAAAGCAGCAATACACGGTGACACCATCCACATGTTCCAGAACTGCCCCAAATATCATCAGATACAAAACGCAACACCTTGATTGACGAATCAGCCATGGACAAAATGCTGCGCAACTTTTCAGCGCAACCAGGCAGGGATCTGATCTCAGCAAACATACTATCCCTCTGAGCAGAAGTAGCAGGGCAATCAAACATGACGTGTGACAAAGACTCAACTTCTGCACCACAACAAGGACATCCTGAAGTGGAGTTAGCTCTGCGACCCCCAAACTGACTAGTACGCTCATGTACACACAGTCAACCCACACAAACACGCAAAAGCAATTCGATACCACGTGGTATTGCCACTGAACGCAAGTACAGCCTAGGCCTCCTGAAACCCATAGCATCAACATGAGTGGGTTGCACATGAGCCACATAACGACTCAAACTGGAGTGTTCCAACGTTTCACGTGCAATCCTTTGAGCATGTAGTGTCCTGACCTGCTTGTTGACATGGCTCTTGCACGCACTGGCTCTGCCTTCCGCGGTCACAACATTCACCATATTATTACCATATTACCAAAGTAGGGCCACTGGCCCACCCGCAAAGGAGCCAAACAAGGCTCATGGGGTCCACAAAACTCAAAAGAAGACCATCAACCGAAAGAAGCCGCAACCTCAACAAGCTCAGAGAGCTCAGAACTCAGAAAGGAGCCAAACAAGGCTCATGGGGTCCAAAATGTCTCTCCACAACCAAAGGGGGGAAAGGGAGGCAGAGCATGCACACACAAGCAGCCAACATACAGTATAGCCTAGCGGTAAATCCATGCGAAAGGGCACAACATCTGGTAGCAGCATAGGTGGCACGGTGAACCACGCAACAAACCAGGATGGGGGTTGTGGCCCTCCTCTGTGGGGGCAGCATACTCCTCAAACAACAGCACAACCGACAAACAAATATGGATGTCAGCATGGCTCAGGTGGCATCAAAATGCAACATTATGCGTAAATTCCAAAAGGTCCATAGGCAACCTTGTTTCAAGTGGCAAACTGGTGAAAGCTCAAAGAACTCGAATCGCTGACAAACGCAGCACTACAAGCACAAAGGCAAGATGATTGCTGTGACAACAATGCTATGACATCACATAAACGTAACACTTGCCAGGGCAAGAACAAGCGTCGGCGCACTACTGCAGACAGACTATATGCCTTGATACACATACATGTGCTCAGATCAACCCCAATCCAGGCATGCTGCGTAGGTGCACCCATGCAGCTGTACCTGCCCAACATAACGGCTGCACATGCAGTCGAGCATCACAAGCCAAGTCTGCAATCCAACAAGCAGCATGTAAAAGGGATGGCGTCCCCGCTACCAGCAGCGTGCATGCGGGTGCAACATGACTCAGCCACATCAAATCACACGACAATCTTCAAAGAAAGTGTACTGTTGCACTTTTGAAGCCATTGCTTGCCTCGCCGTTGCCCTTGCTGCTGCCGCTGCTACGATTGCTCCCACTGCTGCTGCTGCCGCTGCTAACAGTGCCGCAGGGTGACCCTGCTGCAACTTGCATCAACCAAAACGTGGTCTGATATCCGCTGAAGTCCGGCAAGGGGCTAGCAGGGCAAGCCTGCTGCCATCTCCAATTTGTCTGAGCGCAACTTGTCTTGCCAAGCTGCTGTGGCCACAGCATGGTGGGCTGCGTCCAGCCCGCCAGCCTGTGTAGCTGCACCGCCTGCATTGGGTGCTGATAAACACTCTGAATCCAGATGCGGCGAAAGCAGCGGTGAGGAGCACGTTGCAGGGCAGCAGCGGGCTTCGGCGGCTTCCATCTACCTTATCTCTGTCTGCTGGCCCCCGCACGCTGCGGTTTTGGAAATCAGCCACTAATCAATATTAAAAGCAACTGTGTGCGCTGCAGCTGCCAACCAAGCCCCTCCACCAAACGCACGCTAGCGCCCACGCGCCTCGCGGCAATCGTTGCTACTGTGCAATTACATGGATGAAAAATTACTACTACGTGGAATTGCCACGCAAGCAATCTCACGCCATACTTGCACAGCAGGCTCTGCACATACTTGTGCCACGGTGTCACCGCCACAGCACCACTAGGACGCCTCCATTCAGCTGTAAACACTTGATTTGGCAGCCGAACCCCCTGCATACGCTGCATCCTGTAGCAGTACTCCAAAGCCCTCTGATGAAGCCACATATGCAACGGTCTCACACCCCATTCTGCCAAGAGAGCTGAAGAGCATTGGCGCTCCTTGCCACAGCGCATTGCGCATTTGATGATGTCTGTATGCACTTTGTCAATCAGCTGCAGTTGCCTAGCTGTGGACGGAAACCAAACCTCACTGCCATATTCAACAATGGGATGGACACACGTCAGCAAAAGTATGCCTTTAACCTCCACATTGATGCTACGGCTCTTCCAAACTGGCATGAGCGCATCCTTCACACGTTGCACCTTAGCCAGCATCTTCTCAAAATGTGTGGTCCATGTACAGGTATTGTCGAACCAAAGGCCAAATTAGCAGTACTCCGATACAACAGGCACAGGGACACTGTTCCAAACAATGCCGGAGTCGACCAGCTGGCTGGTCTGTCTTGCTGGCAGCACATGCATGACGGCAGACTTCAAGCTGTGGAACTTGAAGCGCCACTGGCAACTGTAATTGTAGACAGTTGCAGCCACAGCCTGAACTTCAGACAGAGACCCGCAGACAGCAACAAAGTAATCAGTCTGCATGGTTGCCACAACTTGGCCTGCAGGTTCGTCACTGGGGCCCATGAGGGTAACGCCAGGGTGCTTTGCATGCACGTCACGCAGCAAATCGTCGATAAACAACAGGTACAGTGTGGGCGAAATAACATCACCCTCATGCAGGCCAAGGTCGCAGGTGAACCTATCCGTGGTGCAACCCTCATGAGACACCACACGCTGCGCGCCCTGATACAATACACGGAACATCTTGCCACGCACACCCTTGTCCCACAGCTTCTGAAACAAGCCATCAAGCCAGACCGTAGGGAATGCCTTGAAGGTGTCAACGAACAACACATATGACTCCTTTCCCTCAGCTTTCCTGCCATTAAGGACCTTGCTGAGCACGCTTTGATGGTCAGCACAACTGCGCTTGGGGCAGAATCCGTTCTGACCCTCGTGCAGCAGCGGCGCCGCTGCTGCTGTAGCAGCAGTTGCGCGTGGCTGCTGCTGCTGCTGCTGTTGTGCTGAATGCTGGCCTTGCTGCTGCTGCTCCTGCTGCTCGCCCTCTGCAAATGTGTTAAGGCGCTGATTGAGGACCCTGGTGTAGAACTTATAGAGCACGCTGAGCAGGGTGATGCCGCGGTAGTTGTCTGGGTCTGTCAGATCGCCCTTCTTAGGCATGCTGACGACTGTCCCCGGCACCTGATGTACCTGCTCAAGCTGCCACATGAGGCTGCAGTACTGCAGCAGCATGTCTGCAACTGTGTTGCCTCCGTACTTCAAAAGCTCGTCGACAATGCCTTCCTCTGCAGGGTTGCCAGCTTTGCCTTTGCGTAGACGCTGCAAGCATGCAGAATCCTCGGCGGCAGTGATGGGCAAGTCCAGCGGGCAGGATGGGGCAGCATGAGGTGCGGTTGAGTCATGAAGGTACTGCTGTACATTGGCGGCAACCTGTGTCATGTGCGCTGGGTTGAACTGGGGGTTTGAGGCGGCAAACGCTGCATGGCTACCAACACGCTGATAATGGCATTGGAATGCATATGCTTTTTCTGCAGGGGTTGAAGCCGTCTGTCCTGAGGGGTGCTGCATGACACTGTACACGGCCTCGCTGACATGCTTAGGGCACAGGCGACGCACAAGGTGCCACATATCCTTCTCCCCAAGCGTGCTGTCGTCATTTAAGTGGTCTCTGTACGCTGCAGTGATTGCATGCTCGCATCGCTGTTTGTGCTGCTTCTCAGCTGCTTTGATAAGCTGTGCAGTAGCCTTGCGCTGTTGATCAAATGCATCCCAGTCTGCAACAAGGCCGGACTCCCTGTACTGTGTAAAGGCCTGCACCCTGGCCTGCACAGCATTTGTCAGCTCCTGTGTCCACCACGGGAAGGACTTGCCAACCCAGACCCTTTTAAACCAAACACTGGCATTGAACGCCTGACGAAGCGCTCCCAGCAGCTGCGCATGTGTTTGTTGTACTGCAGCATTGGCCGTAAATTGAGCTGCATAAACCTGCTGTTGTAGCACGGTAATAGTGGACGTATAAGCAGCGCCAAGCTGTGCCAGGGCCTCCTGGTGCGCCTCAAGTTTGGCCGATTGCTCCCCATTGCGCACTTTGCAATAATTCGGCTGTGCATTGAGTCGCAGCTTGACGTGTTTTGCAGGGCGACGTGCCACAGGCCTTTGAATGCAAGCAGACACTGGCAGATGGTCAGTAGAACCCACTGTGTATGGCCCAACCTTGGCTGTTGGCCTGGCGGCAGCTTGGCACGGCATAGCAATGTCAGCAGACGCAATGATGTAGTCATTGAGGGACCTCCGCGCGGTGCCCCTGTGGGACCTGTCACATGTGATGTGCTGTTGGGGAGAGGTGGGTGCTGTGCGGGCATTCAGTGAGTAGAGGTTGACGGCATTGAGCAGCGAGAGAAGGAGTTTCCCATTGTTGTTTGTGGTTGTTTTGCCATGCATGCCAATGCGATCTGTGGGGCTTGCACCTTGCCCGACCCTGGCGATGAAGTCACCCATGATCAATACAGAGCCTCTGCTTGACAGGTATGCGAGGTCCTCCTGCAGCGCTGGGTAAGCAGCCCTCCTCACTGGCGCAAGCTTGTTCATATCAGGCATATACACAACTCCAATAAACAGCTTAGGAGCACCATTCTGCCCTGGCATCACTAGCCACAGTGCATCCTCGTATTGCTGATCAGCAAAAGCAAACAATCTCACAGCATTTGCAACAGCGGCATGCACAGCAACCGCAACACCACCACTGGCACACCCAATCTCCCCAAGAGGCCTGGCCTTACTGATGTATGTGTAGCCCGGAATTAGATCGGCAGGCCGTAGCTTCCCTGGCGCCTCCTTGGTTTCCACACAGCCCATGATGTCGCAGCGCAGATCTTTCAGTAATTGGCAAATCTCCACCAGGTGTTGACCCGCCTTAGACATGTTGTTCACATTGAGGACGCCGCACACCAATCCACTGCTACCTGGCTGCACCGGTGTCCTGTTGGGGCGGTGGCGGCGATGCTGCAGGGCCCTGCGGCTGGGCCTGATGTTGTTGGAGCGTTGGCTGTGCCTGCAGCCCTGCTGCTGACCTGTGATGCGCCGAGCAGGTGCTGCCTGCTCAGTGCCTGCGGGCTGCTGTTCCTCGTCCTCTGATGCTGGCACAAGCTCATCTTCCTCATCCTCTGTGTAGCCCTCAGCGGCGTAGTCATCACCCGGTAATGCCACCTGAGACAACTCAGCATCAGGCTGGAGCACAGCATACTGGTTAGAGAGAACCAGGCCGGCGCTCAGCTGCTTACGCCGGCCCGCTTTAGTGCGGCCTGCATATGCCCCGCGTGCTGACAAGATGACTGCGCCAGTGAAGGTAAACACAGCGCGCCAGTCCAGTACACGCTGTAGCTGCTGCTTCAGCATAACCACCATGCATGCTGTCAGCTGACGCACTGCTGATGACGGCATGGTGAACACAATGGCTGTCTGCCCCGCCCAGAAGGCCCTGCCAGTGAGCAAGTTGCATGGCACATCTCCTCCTGACATCTGTGCAACAGCATTCAGGCCTGCGGCCCGCACCTGGGCGACGGTGGTTGCTGTCCTGCGTGGGCCAAACAGCTTCACCTGGTAACCCCAACTGTTCTCGTCCCTGGTTTGACGTCTCTGGGCGCGGCTAGACCCAGTGATTGCTCCGCTGGACGGTGCAGCCTCAATCTCAGTGGGGCCACCAGGTGCTGCAGTGGCGGCAGGAAATTTGGTATCCGCAGCTGCAAGTGGGTTTGTTGGTTTGGTAATACGCGCAGCAATGCGGGTTGGTCGGTGCGCGGGTTGGGGGGTGCCCATGTAGCCACCTGCAGCAGCGGCGGCATACGTGTCAATGCACACCTTGCTCCATGCACCCTGCAGCCACACGTGTGAGCTAAGGTCAGGGCAGGCAGGGGCGTTAGATGGGCCCTCGCCAAAGCGACGATTGGTGACTGGATGGCAGAAGCCATCATTCACCACATATTGCCTGGGCAGGCGAGTCACAGGACCACAGGGGCCAGGAGCTGGCTGCTGGCCTGCAGGGTCCCCTGTGGCCCTGCCGGTCTGCACTGCCAGGCTGCACTCCTGAGACATCCTGTGGTCCTGTGTCATGTTCATAAGTTGCTTGTGAAGCAGGGGCGGCAGGGTAGGCAGCAGACACACTTTGTGAAGGCAGCAACAAGCAACAGCGGCACTGACAACTGTTGTTGCAGCAGAAGCAGTGCTTCAGAAGTCTGTGCAGTAGGCAAATAAACGGTGGTACACAAACCAGTACTTCAGAGTATTAATAACATCGTACAGCGCTAACTCACAACCGCAGGAGGGCCAGGGTTCATGTGAAGTGGCAGGTACAGTACATGTACAAGTACTGTAACACAACGTTTTGACAGCGTTTTGAACAGGTGCCCTGCCTGAGCACTGTGAAACGAAACACGTTTCAAAACGAAACGTTTCGTTTCATTTGAAACGTTTAGTGCTACTGTGCTCGTTGCCCAATGAGCCTGTCATTGGCTTCCCAAACGGGCGAAGTTGCCCATGTAATTTTTAGGATGTGAAATCTGAAAATGTGATAGCCACCTGGGCTTGCCGCTCAAGATTTGCCTTTAAAGACCTCAGGGGGTTCCGCATGCAGACAGCACCAAACCAATGTTTAACACAGCAGCAGCCGGCGATGCTGCAGAGTCATCAGCTGACCACCACACCCACCTTGTCCAAAGACTGCGCCAGGCTGTGCCCTACCAACGAGAGGGTACCATTATCTGCTAAGTCTGCAGTGGATATCTGGATAACCGGCTATACAGCTTGAGGGGTTATCTACCCTTGTTGACCCTGCTCCACTAAGATAACCTGCGATTGACAGGAGATTACCATTGCCGGTTAGATAAAGTGCAGTTATCTCACAGGCATCTGCAGGGTAAGTGATATCCGACGTTATCTGCCTTGCAGGATTACCGCCACGATAACGGGTTATCATAGGATGGTAATCAGCGTTTACCCAGCTGTACCTGCGGATTTAAGACTGATAGTTAAGATTACCCTGGGTGAACACTGGGTAAACTCCATTAGCAGGGTAAGTACTGTTATCTGCAAGATAATGGTACCCTCTCGTTGGTAGGGTGGTACTTGAATTGGTATGCACATTTGTATGTCAAATAAAGAAAAACGAAAGCAAATGGTGATATCACAAACTGACAACTGAGCACAGCAACTGCAGTTTTACAACCAAGGGCGGCTGCAGCAAACACACTACTAGTTTGTGAAAGAAAGGCACAACGCCCCATGTGGGCACACATGTGATCTGCCGGCGCAGAAGGTCCTCCTGGGCTCACATTGCCGTGTCGTGAGAGTAGGTGAAACCAGCGCACCAACTTAAGCACTTCTGCTGCTTGCTGAGCCAATATCAAGCCAATGTAACAAGCAGCACTTGTAGACAAACATGGGATCATCTTCAATGATTGCCAGCGACCCAGGCACTACCCTCATTAGGCTACTCTCTTTTGCTGCCTGGGTCGCTGGCAATCCCGTGTTTGTCTACAATTGTCAAGTTAATGTGAGGCCCTCACCAATACAGTGGCAGCACAATGTGGCCAAGCAGTACATAGCCCAGAAGTCACCATAAGCCAAGCGAATCACAGCAAAGGCAATTCAGTCAAACTAGCGAACACTACTACCACACACTGCAGCTCAAGCCTTGACCTCCAACATTTGCAGAAGTCATGTCACAAATAGTTGATTATGCATGGTAAGCCCATCCACCCCAAAAATATGTGCTGGCATTTGCTGCACACACACATGGTGCATGTGCAACAAATAAACTATCATAAAACTGCCCAACCACAATGGGATTGCTGCCCAGCTGAACGCAGTCAGCAAATCCCAGCGTAACCTTTCCAGAAACCAAGAGTTTTGTTGAAGCATGCCTGAGCAGATACGGCACACCACCTTGTCGTGTTGCTCAGTGCCCAGGGCGCGCAACATCGCAGGACTCAACTTTTTTTGTCGCCTTCACCAATCACGCCGGACCATACTTTCACTGCGTGCACGAGGGCCGGCAGGCTTCAGGCAGTTCAACAGGCAACCGCACCGCTGCGATGCCTTGACAAATGACATCTTCAGTGTTGTGGAGCTTACTTGGTAATGCTCATTGCCCGCAGTCCCTGCAATGTTGCATCCTCCCCTGCCTCCTCCTTGTCAGCCCCCTGCTGCCCTTCCCCACCAGCATCCGCAGCAGCCGCAGCAGCACGCAGCGCAGCCAGCCCGCCCACGATGCTGCCCCCGGCACCCTCAACCAACATGGATGGACCAGCCAGCCAGCTGCTGCCCCTGAAGCTCATATCACGGCAGATCTTGTGCCACATGCTGCCTTCCAACAGCTGCGCCTCGGAGCTCTGCATCAGCATGTCGCTGAGCTGGCGCAGGTCCAGGCTCTGACTGAAGCTGCTCACCCCTGCGCCTGCAGATGACAGCAGACGCTTGCGGCGCAGTGATGCCCCCGCAGCGCCTCCGGTGCTGCTTCGCCGTGCGCCTGCTGCTGCTGCTGCTGCTTCCGCGAGTTCATCGTCGTCAACCAGGAAGGCAGCATAGTCTTCTGGGATCTCCAGGTCACCTACGTTGCCATCGTCATCGTCTGCTGCTGCTGCTGCTGCAGGAAGTTGGTCGCTGCGCTGCTGGCTGGTAGCAGCAGCATCATCAGCAGCAGCAGCTGCTGTAGCACTGTCAGTAGGATTGCTAGCGCCACCAACCACGATGCGAGCGGTTGTTGCTGCAATCACACCCTGCTGCTGCTGCTCCTGCTGTTGCAGCTGCGCCAGCTGGGCATAGTCCGATGACAGCCGCTCATTCACCAGCGGGTTGCTGTCAAGCTGCAGCAGCGCATCTGCGTTGAAGCTGGGTAGCTGCGGCAGACTGCTGAAGCTGGCAAATATACCCATGCCTGCAGCGCCCGCACCGGCAGCGCCTGGCACCCTTGACCCTGCTGCAGCGCCCGCAGCTCCTGCTGCTGATGCGGCCGCCAGTCATCACCTGCATCTCCCAGTGGGATCAGCGCCTCCAGATCTGCAGAGCTCAACTTCTGAAGGCTCAGGCCACCATTCATGTAGCTGGCAGCCGCTTGCTGCTGCTGCTGCTGCTGCTGCAGGGACGGTGCATGCATGTCAAGCGGGACCGAGTGCCCAGAAGCAGCACTCGCACACGGCCCATTGACTGACGATGGCCCAGCTGGTGCCACCGGCAGAGCACCTGCAGCAGCAGGTGCCAGGCCGCCAGGCATGCTGCCAGTGCTGTTGGCCGGCACTGGCATGCTGTTTGCGTGCGCTGCTGCACCTGCCGCACCTGTGATGGTGGATGTGGGACAAGAGGCGGCACGTGCTGCGGGCTGCCACGACAGCTGCTGCTGCTGCTGCTGCTCAGCAGACTGCAGCAAACTCATGAACCCACCAGACACCGGTTGCGGGTGCTGGGGTAGTTGCTGCTGCTCCACCAGCGGTTGCTGGTAGTGCTGCTGCTGTGGGTACTGCTGCTGCAGCAGCTGCTGTTGCTGCTGGTGATGCTGTCCGCCATACTGCTGCTGAAGCTGCATGTACTGCTGTTGCTGCTGCATGAGCTGCAGCTGCTGCTGCTGCTGAGTCATGTGATTCGCATACGCACCGCCAGCAAGGTCTGGCAGTGATGGCGCTTCCACATGAGGCGCATGACGCTCCTGCTGTGCGTAGCAGTCCTCCTGCCGCCTCGCATTGCTGCTGGAGGAGTGCGGCAGCACGCGCATGCATGGCTGATCTGGCGCACCCCAGCTCCCCTGCTGCTGCTGCTGCTGCTGCTGCTGCTGCTGCTGCTGCTGGGCAATAGCTGCAGCACCAGCACTGTCGCCTGCTGCCGTGTCCCCTGATACAGGACCGCCCGAAAGGGCTCTGCCGCCGGAGCTGGTGGGCGCAGCTGCCGTGGCTGCTGCGGGTGCTGCAAACTGCTGTGCAAGCAGCGCAGGGTCGAGCAGCTGGCCAGCCTGCGGGTCCACAGGCAGGGCGGAGGGCAGCCAGCAATCAGCAGTGGACAGCGTACAGACAGGACTCTGAATGTACAGCAGGAGTGCTGCAAACTTGGTAGCGAGCGACAGAACGTAGTGTGCGACGTCCATCCAGCCTGGTCAACAGAAGACAGCAGATACAGGCAGAGCACGACTGGGGAAGCATGTGTGCATGAGCAGTGTGAGACATGGACGGAATCGGTGACAAGTATCAACCTGTCGCTTGCCAGGTTGCCAGGCACTCTCCGTGACAGGCCACAAACGGCAGACACATGAGCTGAGCAGGAAGGCAGGCAAGGCATGCAGCATCAGCTGCAGGGCTTGCAGTACAATGCACCCCATGCATGTTGGCAGCGCAGCACACCCCTGCAGCATTGCGCCGCAGGCTGACCCTCGAGGTGCTGGACGGAGGCCGCCCTCGTCCTGCATGGCACATGATGCATTGGAGGACCCACCAGCAGTGATGAGGCCAGCGCTTCTGGCACATGCTCGTGCTGCTGGCGGCATAAGCCAACTGACGCGAAGCATGGCAGCTGCCCGACCATGACACTGATGTGTTTCCACCAAGTGACGATAGAACATCAAACTTCTTTGACATAGACTACATCACGCCCACCCAACACAACACATACCAACGCCACGCCACGCCACGCCACGCCTCCACAGCATACATCAGCAGCGCAGTGACACGCCCGTCGTTCATTGTGCCCAGCTCACCCGCAGCATCGCCGTCAGCGCCTCTGGCGCCAGCTTGTACACCGCCGGCCTGCCGGCAGCGTCAGCCAGGATGGTGTCGTTCATGGCGGCCGCGCCGTCCGGCAGGCCCTGCCTGAACCAGGGGTGGGCCTGGATCTGGGCCATGCCGTACCTGCGCATGCGCAAGCGCACAGCACATAAGTTAGTTAACGCGGTGTGCTTTGGCATGAGCTGTGCATGTGCTGCTTATTTGCATCAAGAATGGAGCCATGCCAGTCCTGCGCAGATGCAAAAGAACAGCACAGAATCGGCAGCGTGCCAAACTAAAAAGCAGCAATGTAACCCAGGGCAACCTCCAGCAGGGAACATCTTGCATACACCACCAGGCAGCACGCATGCAGTTGATCCAGCCCCCGCCATCCATTAGCACAGCCACGCAGTACCCAAAAGCAGGGCACGTGCGCTCGTGGCACACCTGCTGGTGGGATTCGTCTGCAGCACCTGGCTCAAGAAGTCTGCGCAGGCAGGCGTGATCGCCAACGCCTCTTCTGGCAGCAAGCAAAACTGGCTGGCAGCTGTACGCGTGAACAGTGCAAGCATCTGCTGCTGCTCCGGCAGAGCGCTGTCCTCCGGACGCAGGAAGGGGTGCCTGCCAAAGAGCAGGATGAAGAGCACGATGCCCGCGGCCCACACATCAACTGCGGCGCCGTCGTAGGGGGCGTTGCTGAAGTTGTGCATGACCTCCGGCGCCACAAACAGCGCAGTGCCGACCTGCGCGCGTCATGCAGTTGCATCCAGCGGAGCAGTCAGCGGGCTGCGTCTCAGGACAAGACAAGCAGAGCTGATGGCAGTGAACTAGCGGCAGCTGCACCCCACTGCTGTAACAAACGCCAGCACTCGATGATACACGCCTGGCTCTGTGGTGCCCTGTGCTGCCCCACATCCTAGCCACAACGGCCGCTTTGGCCAGTGCAAGATGCACCATAGCTTGCGATTGCCCGCCCAAGCCGTAACCCTGCGCTGCCCCAGCTATGCCGTCCATTCGTGTGCACTCACGCGCCATCACCTTGCCTATCAGCTGCTGCCGCTGCGCCCACACGTCGCTCTGAAGACCCTGATCATGGAAGCGAGCCACGCAAAACAAGCCAGGCCAACATGTTGAGGGCCCTGATCATGCACACAACCCCCGAACCACCGCGCACCTGGCTGTGGGGTGCGCCGTGCAGCCCCACGTCCTTGCTGAAGCCAAAGTCTGCCAGCTTGACCAGCGGCAGCTGCCCCGGCGCCAGCGACAGCAGCGTGTTGGCCAGCTTCACGCCCCGGCACACCTTGCCGCGCCTGTGGCAGAAGTCCAGCGCCAGCACGAGCTGCTGGAACAGGAAGCGGCCGAGCGCCTCCGACACCCTGCGAGGCAAACAATAGGAGCAGTGCACAGACACAGCGTTTGGTGCCCGGCAGGTGGTCGTTGTAGTATGAGGAAGCCGAAGTCAAGGTGTGTGCAGCTGTGCACACACACGCCAGGAACGTCTGCAGAACCTAGCCGACAATCCAATCTAATACTGCTGCCAAACTCGGAGCTATCATGCTCTCCAGCAGCCACCCTGCACGGCACGTCAGCCACCGCAAGATGCACGACACACCAGCGCTGCCGCCACCCTCAGCCAGGGACGAGCCGGGCGCCGCACCTGCCTCCCGTGTTGGCCAGGAACATCTGGAGGTCCTCTCCATTGACGTACTCGGACACTGCTGCCAGGTGCAGCGGCGTCATGAACACATCACGCAGCTCAACGATGTGGGGATGCCTGCAGCAGCACAGCACAGCAGCAGAGACGCCCTGTTGGCGATGTCATGGCTGCAGCTGCAGTGCCGCATGCTGTGCACTGCAGCTGTGCACTGCAACGAGACACGGTGCACCTGCTGGTGCTGCTGGTGGGAGTCGCTGCCGTGCCCAGACAAACGTCTTGTTGATGTGCCCAGACAAACATGAGAAAGTGCGGGGCAACGACGTGCCGCTGATTTGCACAGCCTGTCGCACACACGCTGCAGGGGATGCCGCACATGTGCTGCGGCTGCTGTGCTTGCTGCCCTGTGCTGCACGCACTGCTGTTTTCACGCATGCGCTACACCTGCTGGTGCTGCTGTTTGCAGGCTTAGATTGCTGTGCTTGTCGTGCATGTGCTGCACACTTTTGGTGTTGCCGCACAACTTTCGCTGCACTTGCTGTTGCTGCGCATCTGCTGCCCTCTCACCTGCAGGCGCTGAGCTCCTGGTGGATGAGCAGCTCCCGCAGCAGGTACTTCATCTGTTGGTCATCCCAGCCTGCTTGCAAAGGAATTTTGGCACATATGACAGTTGGACAGATGAAAGCAGATAAGAGGAGCCGGCAGTTTTCCCTTGAGCTGCTGAAGGACAGCTGCAGAGAGAAGGCGCATGCACAATATGAGACAGATCCGTCAAAGTTCGTCAAAATTCGTCAAGTGAATAGCACAGCTGCGCCACGTAGATTATTGAGGGTAGGATGTTACTGGCAAGCACTGCGCCGTGCTGCTGAATGCCTGCCGCACGCTGCCAGTGCCGCCGCCGTCGCAGCTGCTGCTGCACTGCACATGCTAACTACCGCGCTCTAGCTGTTGCTGCCAATGCTGCCCATGAACAGTTGCACAGTGTTGCAGCCGGACGATACATCTGCACAAGCTGCCCACCCTCATGTACATCATGTGGACTGGTGGCCCTGCACAGCAGTGCACAGTGTGCACAGCACAGTGCACACCCCCAGTACAACAAGCTGCAGCACCCTGCACCCAGGGTCACAGGGCTCAACCCACCTCTCTGGGTGAACTTGATCGCTACTTGCTCGCCGGTAGAGCGATCAAAAGCTAGCTGAACGAAGCTGCGTGCCCCCCTGCTGAGGGTCCTGATGCTTTCATAACGCGGATTGCCCTGCAGCGGGTCTGACCAAGACATGTTTCTCGAGTTGAAACAACAAGTTAAACTGAGGGGGCTCCGCTCCCCGCTCGGTGCAGCCAGGGAGTTGTGAACCCTGCGCTCTGTTCAAGCATGCATAGCTATAATGACAGATTTGTTTACGTTTCGTGGGCACCCTCGACACTGAAACCGCGCCTTGCCAATGTCGTGCCCAGCAACAGCAGGGAGTTGATAACCGATCGACTCGCCAAGTGACTCGTTAATTCATTTGTTATGATAATTCGCCAGCTCTTCCACAGCCTCCTCCGGTCCTTGCCGTGTTATGCATAAGCGGGGCAACAACAAGGGCTTTGGTCCCGGGACTTGCTCCTCATTCTCATCATCCAGTCCATCTCGCCGGTTGATCAATTTGAACATGAGCGCAGGATTGATGTCTTGGTGTCCTCTGGGCAGATACCAGGCGCCCTTACAGTGACTTTGTACGACGGCCTTTTGCACTCACGGTAGTCATGCACAAGGGGAGGCTGCACAGCAAGCTGCATGTTGGTGATTACCAACATTGTTACTTGCAGCCCCCCAATTTGAGGAAACAACGATCAAGTCAGCGGCAGCAGTTGGGCCGCACCATGCAGGTGCCAAGTCAGCTGGCAACTGGCAAGCCAGCTCAGGCCTAGCAACGCCTCCCACTCAACATGCAGGCAACAGCAGCAGTGGTAAAAGCAACAGCAGCAGGAGCAGCAAGTTCAACAGCAACAGGCTGTTGTTATCTCCAGCCACAGGCTTTGGCTGTTGTGACCTGGCATGCAATGATGATGTGGCACAGCAGGCACAGCATGGCAGAACAACAGAGCTGGCGCTGCTGCAGGAGCTTGTGCAGGGTGCACAACTGCAGGAGCTGCTGGACAGGCACCCAGATCTGCTGCAGGCGCAACACCCAAGCCCACTGCAGGCCTGGGTGAGCAGGGATGCTGTGGCACGGTTGAAGTCTGCATCTTGTCTTTCACTTGTCGTAGTATCGTAGCTACACATGGCTACACAGCAGGTTGTCAAGTGCTGGTTGACGGCCAGTGGTGCGCGGCCTTGACGCGCTAGTGCTGGGCACAGCGGCTGCCAGTAGTGGTTGCTCAGCAGCAGGCTGAACTGCAACTGCTGCACCGCTGCTGCATTGAGCCACAATGCTGCGGTGAGCCACACCTGCTGCTGCTGCAATGGCTGCTTTACTGCTGCTGCTGCTGTTACTTAAGGGGATTGGACTCAGGGGATTGGAGTTACCAGCAATGCAACACCGAATATCTGCCGCTGCTACTGCTGTCACCACTGCTTCTGTCGCTTTCTGCACTGGTGGAACCCCAGCCCTGCCACCCAGCCACACACGTGAACCACTGCTGCACCTGGACGTGCGTGCCACCACTGCTGCTGCTGCTGCTGCTGCTGCTGCTGCTGCTGCTTGCACAGGTGGAGTTCCTGCGAGCGTATGGCCTGGCAGCGCCAGACATAAGCAGGCTGCTGCTGGCCTGCCCGGAGCTGTTTGCGCACTGCAGCATCTACGAGGCTGGCAGGACGCTGCTGTTCTTCAAAACCCTAGGCTACCAGGTGCGCGCAGAACCCTGGGCCGCCAGGTGTGGGCAATGACTCAGCGAACAGGTGCGCGTTCTAACATTTTGTCACCAGTTAGCGCAAATGTGCTGCTGCTGGCGTACATGTTCCTGAAGGAGCCAAATCCATGTGCTGTGTTATGGTGCTGTTTCTGAACACTCACGCTACCAGGTGTGTATGGACTTGATGATGCTGGCGCTGTACATGTACTTGTGAATAGGTGTGCATGTGCAAGCGCATGTGCCAGTGCAGCAGGAGCAGCAGTGTATTCGTCCCCCTGCCAGCTTGTGGTTGTTGGGTGGCACAGGCTAGTGCCTGGCGTTGCGGCTGTGTGAGCTTGCATTATATATCACACTGGTTCAGGCGTTGGCCAGCTGCAACTCATGTACGTCCGCCCACCCAGTCATCATGAGTGCTCAGCTCAATCCACCCCAGGGCATGTGGTGTGCGCCAGTGTGGCTGTGCCGCATCCTGCTCGACTGCCAACTGAGGTTGGGTTGGTGCGGTATCCTCGCATCCACTGCCATATCCTCAGCACCACTGCAAGTCGCTGCCGGTGCTACCGTCCAGAGCCCCGGCTTACTTCTTCTGCGCACTTCTGCCCACTTGATGATGTGATTGCGCGCCACACCTGCTGCCGTCCACTGACTGCAGGACTGCCACATTCGGGCTCGCATTGTGCCCTACTACCCCCACTTGCTGGCCAAGCAGATTGAACGCGACATCTGCCCAGTGCTGAACCACCTCAGCAGCATGGGCTGCTCCTCACAAGACGTACGGCTATTGGTAAGTGACATTGTGCGGCGCTGATAAGAGACATCGCATAGCGCTTGTCAGGCTAGCCAGGCACTTTTGTGTTGACACACAGCCAAGCATTGCCGTGAATCAACCAGCAGGCGTTCATCAAAGCTGTTGTGCACACTGCAAGCATGCTTGACGGTTGAGTCAGCACAATGCGGGCAGCGAGCTTGTCTGCTGTCAGTGCACTGAACATTCAAGTTGCACTGTAGTGCGTTGCCAGCAATGCATTAGTCAGCACTCACTGGCTGCAGTGCATGCCGGCGCATGTTTTGGTTAAGACATTGCGTCTTCGAAATCTGCTGGAGGTCGACGTTTGCGCATCCTCCTGCTGCGCAACTCGGCGGCCTGCTGCACATACTGCAGGTGTGGGAATTTCCACGTATTTTCGGCAATGATTTCAGGCGCCACATTCGCAAGTTCCAGTACCTGGGGCTGTATGGGCTACCGCCTGTCGGGAGCCAGCAGCGGCAGCAGTGGCAGCAGCAGCAGCAGCAGCAGAGTGTTGAGGGCAAGTGTAGCGGAGAATCTGATGGTGTTAGTGATGGTAGCAGCAGCAGCAGTGATGAGGCAGTTGACAGCCTGCACTGGCTGATGATGAGCGTGCAATGAATCTGCCAGCAGCAGAGGTGCCGCGCATGCAGCAGCAGCAGCAGCGGGCGCAGTGAGGATCTCGAGGCCGTGAAGCTGAGCCATATGTACTGGTCGCCCAGTGTACATGTTTTGAGCACAGATCAGTTGCTTTGCTCAGGGATATCCCTATCAGTGTGCCATCTTGTACAAGGGTGTAGGGAAATGCGACTCTTCTGCAAGCTTGCTGAGCCATTCACGGTTGGCGTTTAGTTGCTGAGTTGTTGTGTCTGCCTACTACGTGTTAGTATCGCTCCTCTGTGCGGCAGCTTGTGCTGTGGCAGCAGCATCTCCACTTTTCACATACATTTACAGACATACTCTGATAGACTGTGCAAGTGTTGCTGGCAAGTGGTTATCACTACCATGGTAATATGGTGATATGGTAATCAGCTGTGCACAGCACTGTGCTGCTTCTTTGGGCAACCAGCAGGTTGCCACCCTTGCTGCAGCCATGTAAGCACGCACATAAGGCTGCTATGAAAAGTGGAGGCGGCAGGCTCAAGATGTGCCCATGTTATGCAGCAGCAATGGGTGACTCAACCTCTCAACGGTCAGCAGTTCTATCAGCCGCACACGCTGCAGCAGGGCATGCAACCACTACGTAACAGTGTATGCGTTCATCCAGATAACAATCAGAGCTAAGCTTGTCCAGCGAGATAATGTGCTATAACCCAGCTTCTCCTGCAAAACCGCTGCGCGGCGCTCAATGCACGTTTGGTTTTGGCGGAAACAGCGGGCGTTAGCACTGCAACGCCGACCCTGACCTTCCCCCACCCTGCCCGACCAATCTGCTCCTCCTAGAGAGTTACCTCAGAAATGTATCAGTCTGGCCGAAGCATACTGTCATACGTCAACAGAGGGCGCTGGTGGAAAGCCACATTTCGTCCAGACGGCGTGTTGCCGAGCCTTGCTCTGCAACGATAATCGGATGGTTCCAGCGTGATGCCTTTATCAGTTGGAAGCGCTAATGCTTAATTTTGGGGAGTGGACCCACGGGCCCCTGCGCAAGTAACAATAAGCACCAAACTCTGCATCCCCGTTGACCATAGTGTACATGTACAGAAGCTATTTGCAAATTGGGGGACAACCAATTGGGGACACCAACTCCTTCCGCATGAAGGAAACAAAGCACGGTCCCTGCCCTGTCTTGTATTACCTGCGTGATCACCTGCTACAAGCCAAGAAGGATCTCCAGAGCACCTAACCAATTTGATAGGCCATGGCAAGCTCAGCAGACGCCCTCTGGCGGACTACCCGCATGCAAGCGCTGCTGGCTTCACTTAATGTTTCAATGTTTCAATTAAACATGGCATGTTGCTGCCACAGTAATGCTGAGCCTTTGAGAAAGCACATAGAGTCTACTGAAGCCAATGTTGTGCTGTGTCAAACATTGACAATGGCAAAAATTTACCGGTGGGAAGCTGGCAGCCAGCTGGCAACCTGCAGGTTGCCCAGACCTACTGCTGCAGCCAGCTGGCTGCACTGCTGGCTGCTGGCTGCACTTGAAGCACAACTCTGTCTCTACCATGCAGCAGTACTAGTGCTGCACAATAAGGTACGTAGTACAGCACTTGCCACCTATGTTGGAAACAGTCAACAATCTACTCACATGTGAGTTTATGTACATAAACTGCTATACGACGTGTCTGCAATGTGAGGTGTTAATTGCATACAGCGCGGGCGACCACAGCCAATTAGACATTGTCTCACTTAGCCTCCTGTGCACCATTGCGTTGAAAGCTGCCCGTGGCTGGGCATCAAAAACTCGATGGACTTGCGCGGGTGGTTCCGATTGCCCAACAACCGTTAACGGAACAACGTTGTTCCTTCGGAAGGAGAAACTGGGTAGGATTACCTCATGTATACGTAGTAGTTCCACTCAATAAAGGTCATTGACTCAGATGTCACAACGAACCAATTGAATGAAGGTACAATCGGTAACTGAAAGATGTTGCGTGCTCTGCAGAGCGATGGCAGCTGCCCGGGGTGGCTACCCATGGTCAAAGGGCGCTGGGTTGACCGATGGAAACGTGTATAACTTGCCTGCATCCACCTGTATTAAGTTACCCAAGGTTTCATACAGTATGCTTTGACCACAACTGCACGTGCTGCCATGTTGGTTTGATGTAATTGCTTATAAGGGACTCGCTGTACATCATTGGTAATGGCATGATGCAAAAGAGCAGGTTGCACTGCTGAAGCGGCTCTTAATGCTGTGCAGGTGCAGAATGACGCTGCATGGGTGTACATGCATGTATCATATGATAGCATTGATGTGAGTGCCTGCAGCTGCTGTACCCATCCATTTGACTGTGCAGCTCAGTTGCAGTGCTGCTGCTGCTGCCGCTGCTGCACATTGGTGAGCAGAATCGCAGCAGCCTGCTTGCACCACACGGCGCTTCAGCTGCAACAGCAAAGTGAAAGCAGCGCACTGTGCCTGCCAACTGACCAAGTTTGCCTGCAGGCTGCTGGCTCAGGGCTTAATGCTTGCAGAAGTGTGAACACATGAGTCATGAGTGGAGTCTCGGCTCGCTGGGGGTAGCCTGAGGTCAAGTTTCAATTCTGAAGATGTAAAAGAACGGATTTAACGGCTCCTGGGCTCCAGATGTATTGTATTGCATTGTGTTGGATTGACTTTGAACATAAGGAGATAATGCAAAATCCAGTTGCTGCTCCACACAACATGTGACATGGGTGCTGTCGCACGCCTAACTGGTACAGCTCAGCCGGCATTGCTGGGAAAACTTACTTACTTTGCTTCACATGCTACACCCATCACGGAGTGGGAAAACACCCTGCAAGCATCATGGTTGTGTATCAGTCATTGCAACGCGCGTACATGTACATGCCGTGCTGATCACATGCCGCATACTACCAAATATTATATACCAAATACCAAAAGCAGGGCCACAGGCCCACCCAGTAAGGCGCCAAACAGGGCTCATGGGGTCCCACAACAGCCGAGGAGTTAATAGTTCCACCAAGTAATCAGAAGCCTCAACAAAATCTGAAGATTCCGTCTCTGAGGCACTTGTGTCACTTGGGAGCACAGCATGCGCCATAGCCGGATCATTTCTAACCAGGAGGCTTTAGTAAATGAAAGCAGCAACACTGCTCTGCCTCTGCTGCATAAAGTCAGCCAAACACCGTCCACGAGGGCTCACCGCAGCAGCTGGGCTCTGCCACCCTCTAAAATCAGCAACTAGCCGCCAGAATCGTTTGCGAACAACCTGATATGCGCCACAATCAAACACTAAGTGAAACTCGACCTCAACTTACTATTGTGCAAATTCTGCAGCTCATGTGTATGTGTACACACAGAGGTGCTCTGTGCATGCAAATGTCTCAGACGTCCAAAAAGTATGCATGACGTCACGTGCATGATATGTATGGTGCAGAGATTTGATAGGTTCTGTTGAAAAACTACACACCACACAACTGCTGGTAGATCTGATAGTAGCCGTCTGGAACACGGCAACACCATCATGCATGATGCTGCATACATTGCAAGCAGTGTGCTGTAACTTCAAGTTGGGACATCACTCTGCGCATGGCGTGCAGTGCGTCCTGCAGAGACAACGAGTAACAGAACAGCCTAAAGGCATTGAATCAGCAACCATGTCCCATGCGCTTCATGCTGCAACCCATGATCATGACAGCAAAAATTGCACTGCGTGCAACAAGAACCACTATCGTGAAAACAGCACATGAAATTGCATGCAAGGCCATGACTGGGCCCTTCAGTTGAAACCAGAAAAAAAGCATGTTTTCTTGTCGTGTGAGCAAGGTGGTAGCGATGACATAGTGTGGCATAATAGTGCAGAGTAGAGGTAGTGCTAACCACAGCATGGCATGCACTAACTGGGAAGCGTACATGCAGCCACAGAAGTGTGTCAGCAAGCCAACTTCAACGCTCAAGCCTTGTAGCTGTTAAGCAGTTGGCAACTGTAGAGAATGACAACGTTGCATCAACCCAATGTAGGCATGACACGCCTGCAGCTGAGGCACATTGATGCGGGCACTACAGTTGCCCAAGGGGAGCAGCATCACGGCAGAGCATCCAGACAGTGCACATGTTACTGGGGGCATGCTCAGCATGCAGAGTGTCTGCACATAAGCTCACAAGACAAGCAACAAGAAACGCATGATAAGCATGTACATACAGTACACAACTGCTGTATACCATGGCCCATACACAGAGAGGTAACTGGCACAAATTTAAAGTTGCTAGCAAGACCACATGCATGTACGTGTATCATCATGCCAGACTGTATGTTCCTTGGCCTTGTTCAGCAGACAATTATAATTGTTCAGCACCAACTTTTAAGCTAGCAAGCATTAAAAGCCGTGAGACCGAGTCTGCACATACAATGCAATGTATGCCGTGCCATTGGCAGGCGCCAGGTCACAGGCTCATCTTGGACGCCAACTCAACCACCTTGAGGTTTGCATCAAGATACTTGACAGCATTAGCACCTCCCACATGGTACACAGCACGCATGGGGGACATGATGGTCTGGTAGATTGAAGGAATCTGGCTGACATAACTTTGAGGCATCACGCGGTCAAGGAACCAATCAGAGTGTGCAGAAGCCAGCACGCCATTCACAACAAGATCTCCGGAGAGCGTGAAGGGGTTGTACAAGCCCATTCGCATCTCAATGCTCTTCTTCATCACAACCTCAAGATCAAACTGACCAGTGACAGCGTTCACCGCCCAAACCAGGTCACCAACACGGACGTCCTGTGCGCGCTTCATAACACGAGAACAGGCAGCAGAGTTCTCAGCAGAGCAAGAGGCACCTGATGCAGTGGGGATGAAGTGGCCATGCGACAGGTACAGCTTATTGGCAGCAAGCTGCAGCGCAACAAACTCAGTGTAGCTGAACTGGTCTTGGTGACCAAGCAAGTACACATCACTGTATGTAACAGCACCCGAAGTTGCACGAGTCAGAACCTTGTCGCCAATGGCCAGCTCATCCATGCGCTTGACCATGCCATCAGGCAGATGCACGAGCCCATCAGCTGGGAAGCAACTTTTGCTGTCAATGCACTGAGCGGTGGTGACGATGGTGGCAGCACATAGTGGGACAGCAAAACCAGCACATACGCCCCATGTAAACCATGCACATGCTGCGCCAGCAACGCAGGACACACCGGCCACGGTTCCTGACGCTGCACACTGCGGCGTCACCGCTCCTGCTGGGATCATCGATGACGCAGTGAGGGTTGAAGTTGACACATTCAGGCGTTTCAAGGTCTTGGTCATGGGCGGATCATCAACAATGAATTGACAGCTTGGGGTGCGCGTGATGTCTCCAGCTGTTTTTGTGGTAGGCCTCAACTCGTAGCCAATGTGGAAACCAGGCCTGATGCAGCGTGAGCACGAGGAGTGACAGAATTTACAACTATCAAAAATGCACGAGGCAGCGGTGCCGACAGCACAGCAGGTTTTGCTGGTGGATCTGGAGTCCCAAACTGATGTCATCACACAGACACCAGCCATGGCCCTGCAGTTGCCGGTGACTGAGAGGGGGGGAGGGGGTGCAGCACACTGCAGATAGGATAACTCAACTTGTGACATGCATTTGTAGCAGTCCCGCACAGCGTGTTGGGCAACAGTTTGCTGACGTACCATGCAGACATTGTGCTGGTGCCACTTCAACGTGCTTTTATACAGTTTGTCAGGTATGTTATGTAATTCTTCATACTGTGATGTAACTTGATAATGCCATCACCAGTCCTGGCTCAGTGCAGCTGCTTTCTTTATCCCCATTCTGCAAGCCAAACAGTGGTACTGTGTGTCTGGTCTTCATAAGCAAGTAAGGCGCAAGGCCGATGTGAAAACTTACAGTGTTTTGCCGCCGATCTGCAGGGACTTGATGTTGGTCTCTGCCATGATGCGCACAGAAGCACTCCTGCCAAAGCCATTTGGACGGTTGATGCCACGTTTGCTGGAGATAACCTCAAACTGCAAACAAGGAGCACAGCACACACGCCTGATGGCATCAGTGCTGTTTATGTTGAGCGACTTGACCTGGCACTGCACGCCGCTGTAATCTGTGCCATATATTAATAGCACGCAATGGCAATGGGCTGCAAATCATATGCAGCTAGTAGAACTCCATAAATGCAAAATCCTTTGGATAATTATTACAATATGTGAAACAGAAATGTCTGCTGAGTGCTATTCCTGGAGGCAGTTGTTATGTTTGCTTCTGCAATGCATTTACACAGCCCTCATGAGCATGATGATGAGCCCTCATGAGCAGAACTCAAACTGCCAACAGATGCAGATCTCACCGCAAACTCGGCTGATACACCCCTGCCTCTGAGCTTCATCACAAACTTGGTAGCTCCTTTAGCCTCAAATGCCTTCACCACCTTGTTGACCAAGCTGCAGGGCATGCGGTTAGTTTTGTAATCCCAGTTGGCCAGACCTGCACCCAGCAGCAAGACAGTGTTCATCCGATGTTTGCACACGTTTGTGTCCCTTTATGATCACGCTGCAACATGCTTGTATTGCAAGATCAACGATCACAAACATGTAATTATCACCCCAAATCCTCTCCCCCACCCCCTCCCCCCACCGCGCAGTCGCCCCTGCAGTGCCATATCACAGCACATGTCGGTCCAGCACAATCTAGCATAAGCAGCTCTGCAACAGTGAGCTGGTCCTTTCAACAAGCTGAGTCAGGGGGTCCAGGTAAAACTTGCCTTGCTTGAGATTGGCACAAGAATGCCCTTGGCATTACCTATGCAGCATGGTTTGCATGTGAAACAAACCTGTATTTGTGTAATTATAACATCACTGCACGTGTGCAGCTGCTGCCTGCTAGCACTCACGTGTGTATCCTTCGTAAGCGTTGCCATCTGTAGAGCCCAGGGTGTCCACACAGCCCGCGCCAGCGCTCCAAGTCTGGCCCTTGTCACACTGAGCATTGAGAATGACGCCGCTGCAGTTTTTGTAATAGATGGAGGGATCTTCGGGGTTTCCGTACTCCGCGCACTGGAAGCTGGCTGGTGACACCTCGCCGCCGGCGGATCTAGTAGTGGCAGAAACTAAGGCACCTGCAGCAGCAGACAATCAGATCAAGTGTCAGCACTTCCATTCATCTCATCCAGCTCATGGCATGGCAAGTGGGCTTATAGTGTTGGAGACGTGTGTGAACGGGGATGTTGTGAAGGGACTTGATCAAACAATGCAGCTACAGGCGAACGTAATATCACTCAATACCAGGATGTTCACCAGCCCTGTGTTGTCAGCCTCCCCAGCGGCTTGGCAGCAGTTCATATCAACCGGCTGGTATGTGGTCACTAATGCATGTGCTGACACCAACCACATTATGTGCAACTACTGCAAGATAATGATGTGACAACTGATGTTTCTGCCAGCATGCCATGCTATGTGTGCAATACAAGCACTGCACAAAGCTGACTTTTGTCCAAAGACTATGTCTTTTGCTGCCCTGCTACTGAAAGTATGGTTGCATGGCATGCAGCACGGCATACCACTTTTGAGTCTGCTGATGGCTTGGACACTGCCCTGAAATGTCTGTACAGCAGGGAACGCCGCACACTCACGTTCATCAAAAGCCACCATAAACTTCTCAGCGATGCAGCTCTGCCAGCCAAAGCTGAACAGGTTATCGGCGGCACATTTTCTGATTCTTCCCACGGTCTTGCCGTTCCTGCAGGCGACGAACCTGTCAAAGGTCCCGTCCAGCACAGGGTACAGACCGTTCACGTTGGGCAGGCACTGCACGTCAGCAAGTGCCATTGGTACACCTGCAAGCAACGGCAGCACAACGGCTTAAGCAACACAATGGCTGGTTACAGCGTACCATATTTGTCACACGCTGTGGCCTACCACCAGCAGAAGTGCCAGGTGTGAGGTGAGGTGGCTGCAAGCACTACATCACCTTAACTGCTGCTGCCGCCAACCCTGAGGTTCAGTCGCTACATGGAAGAGCTGAACGAACTGGGTCCTTCACAGTGCATGCTGCAAGCAGGCCTCCTTTTCCCTAGGGAAACTGAAGTGCAAGTTCAGTGTACCTGCTTGGCACCCGTTGCAGCATTGTATATACCATGAACAATGCTGCAGCTGGAAGCTCCCATTCTGGTCTCACTGTGTCTCTGGGATGAACAAGCGGCTTACCGTCTGCCCCAAGGTTGGGGTCGATCTCAGCCGCAACAGCTTCTGCACAACAGCATGCTTTAGACAGCAGCAGCAGGCAAGCCAATAGGCTGAAGGATTGCTGCCCCATGTTGTGGTGACCCTATGTTCTGGCTCCTTCACACCTGTTCAGCAACGTCACCTGTGGCGAGAAGGGCAGTGGACACTAAATGTCAGGTTTCAGCTTTCAGGGCAGAATCATGGTGTCAGCAGTGTGTTGCGGAGGAGTGCTGTGTCACAACCAGGAAACAATGATGATGCCAACCATCAACTGGACACAATCACGTGAAACACCCGACTCAAGATGCAGTACTGCATATCATACTAGTATTGCAAGGGACAACATACAAGGGACAACATACCGTCACTGCTCGACACCAAAAGAAGACGCACAAGCGCAAGCTGTCACGGCGACGATGGGCGACACCTGCAAGCACATTCGGACCGGCAGTATTAGCATTGGGTGCATGTCTCTAGCGCCGTTTCTGCTGGGACCTGTCTGGTCCTTGCACTCGATCTTTGCTGAGCTACCCGGACTCGTCCTGGCATGCCTGAGCAGGCGGAATATCTGAAGCAACAGCAGCATCATGGATGCTATATCTTCATCCCACTGGGCTTAAGGTTGCGAGCCATCACTGCGGCTCACCTGGTGCCTCCCTGCTCGCAGGGGTGGAGCGATGCAGCGGATTGCAGCTGTAGCTGCTAGGTGTCAAGCGTCAGCACAGCACTAACGAAAAGCAATGTAAAAATACAAGCGTGTACTGGGTTTTATATGATCTGTCAGCCGCGCGGAGCGCCCTCGATGCTTTACTAACCATTAGTCAGGCTCGACCGGTGGCACCGCCGGTGCTGGGGAGTTAGTCACCCGCGGTAAGCGACGGCTAGCCGAACGCGCGCAAAGCTGTCAATTTAGTTTTTGATAGGGATAGTGCTAGTGAAACTCGTTACCTTCATGATCGGGCAAAAACCACATGAACATGGCTGTCGAAATGCTGTCCCTCAAGGCCTCGCGACCCACGCAAGTAAAGATCTGCATTCTCTTAACAGTCACTTTGATCATTAACATGATCATGACTGTGCAGTCACAGGGTCTGAATCCCCCAGGCGAGCTGGGTGTTTCCCCAGCTGAAGCTGAGAAATGTGACGAACACCTGGCCGATGACTTCGATGCACTCACAAAAGCAGCAAATAAGCTATCAACTAGAGCAGATATTCTGTCAATGAGAGTCTTGGCCGCTGCTGAAGGTCAGCAGACAAAGCCTGGAGCCTCTAGCTGTGCTTCATCCTGGGATGTGCTGAAAAACCAGCTGCATGTTGCGCTGGCGCCAGCTGTGTACTCCACATCTATGCGGGGTGCAACTCCCCTTGCGCGTGACTACCTGCCGTATGTCAGGGACCAAGGCTATTGCAACACATGCGTGGGCCAGGTAAGGGATGTGGTGCAGCGCTGCTAGCAGCTCAATGCCTGCATCATGCAGGCACACTACAGTATCATCCCTGCACAGCATGCTGCTCTGTAGCTTAGCCTGCTTGCTGGTGAACAAGGGCCCAACAAGCAAGCCACTTACCCGACATGTGGTGCCTTGAAAGCCCCAATGTGCTGTGTCACCATAGGAGTTTGGTACTTTGAGTTCCGCTGGTAGAACTCACCAGGAGCAATTATGCAGCAACTGGCACTGGCACTGGCAGTGGTTGTCAGCCAACACTTAAGATTGTTAGTGCGTTGCACATTATATTGCTTCAAGCAGTGACAAGCTGTCAGTGCCAAGCTATCAGTGTGCAAACATAGTCTAGGCTATTACTTAGTCTTTGGCTGGCAGCTGTAAGCCAATCCTGCTTTCTTCAAACAAGATGGGTGCAGCTGGCACTGCCAGTCATGTTATGTTGTATCTGGCCAAAACACAAATGTGAAGCTAGTAGTTTCTTGCAACAGTCTCTCATCAACTTCCCTATGCGCATTGCACTTGTGAGCGTGCTTGGTGTATCTTACCTGCTGGGCCAACTCAGCGTTTAAGCTGGGCACATTTGAGGCAGATCCTTGCCATGACACGCTGTTGGGCTGTGTGTTTGCAGGCAAACGCTGGTGCTGCTCAGGCGGCGATTGCCTGCAGAACGCTGGAAGATGCCAGGCAGCCCAGGTTCAACTTTTCAGCTCTTTCACTGTACTATTGCCAAAATGCCACCAACACACGCTCCTGCAAATCTGGCTGGGACAATTTGGATGCTGCTAGCAAGGTGAGCGTGCACTACCATGAAAGTGCAATGCGTGCTCTTCGTGGCAGGTTGCGTGCTGACCTCCCCACTTCAGTTTCATGATACGCATAAGCACCAGTGTGCCCTGCTTGAACTCATCTGTCCTTGGCGCACTGCCATACACCAGGGCTGGCGGGACGTTAATCCAGTGCTTCAGCAGATCATGATGCAGGAGCTCTATTCACAGGCTAACAAAACGCCGCTCCTGTTAATGTGCCTGCTTGTTCTGCCTGCAGATAGCACTAAACCCACAGCCATTGGCTCCCTGCCAGCCTGTCCAGGACATATATAGCACGCTTCTTGTTCCAGGCACCTGCAGCGCGGCTTTGTCGTGTGAGCACCCCAAAGTCACCACTCCAAGATGCGGCTACGTGAACCTGGCAACATTTGTTGACATGCAGCGACACATACGGTCACATGGTGCTGTCATCTCGCGTGTCAACCTGTACATGCCAGTATTCAAAGACTTTTTTGCATCTGTGCCGGCTGGGACGTTCAACAAGACTGTGCTGGGCTCCAGCTCTGCAACAGAATCGCCAATTGGACATGCCATCCTCGTTGTCGGTTATGATAATGCAAATATGGAGTGGACTGTTCTCAACAGCTGGTGAGTGGGTCTGCAGTGCCGACAGACTGCCTGCTTTATCTGTTACCACTTGATCTGTTTCCAGGCTCTTGATTCCTTTTTCACACGTATGTCAGCTCACAGCTTTCTGCTTTGTTTCGTGTGTTCAAAGCCACCCAGCTCAAGCAGCACGTGCAGAATGCTGTAATGGAGCTGGCGCTCTCCTGCCTAGTGTAACATTCAGCAAGCAGCTACAGCAAGACAAGAGTCAGCTGGCTGCCTGACCGGCTCTGGTTGCCGTGTCGACAGTGACTGCATTGTTACGGGGGCGGTATGAAGGCGCTACCAGCAACAATACGATAAAACGGAACATACTACTGGCGCTTACATCGTGATGTTCATATTCATGTTCATCAGTCTGGCATACACCTTCACATCACAGTGCTACATGCTACGTCTTCTCATCTGTTGTGCGGTGCAGGGGAGAGCAGTTTGGCAATCAAGGACTTTTCAAGGTCAAGTATGGAATGTTGGGCACTGGCTCCATCACAGACACGTATGGCTTGATCTGCTCTGCCTCAAACAACGACCGAGGCTTGTTTGCCACTCAGATGGCACGGCGGCTGCGCGTCTTCCCCACAAAGACCCCAGGCATCTACTTGCACACCATCAACATTCGCCGCACACCCTCGCTCTCATATCTGGCAGACGCGTTCAACATCAACATACTTGATGTTTTGAGTGACAACTTGGAGTTGCTGCCAATCACCCTGGTTGAAAGGACTGAGGATCTTGCCGATGCCGAGACGCTCAACAGGCTGTGCCTCAGGGACAAGGTGCCTTTCGGGTGTATCAGCAGCATCAGCCCCTCACCGCAGTGCAGGAGGTCCTGCAAAGTATCTCGGTGGCTGCTGAGTCCAGGCAGGTCATTAAATGGCATCCAGCTGCGGCTGAAGATACCGCAGCGCTTCCCCCAGCTTCCTGGCGCACAGGGAGACGTGCTCAGCACTTTTGGCCAATTTGCTGCATTAGGTAAGGGCACATTTGATGCACCTAGATTCTGGGAGCCAGTGACCAGTGTGCTTTGTATGTCCGGGCACCATGCTTTAAGCTAGCTAGGTTGAAGGTTACAGTTGTAGCAGCACAAGGTTTTGTTCAGCTTTACATGTATAGACTGACCTGGCGCAATGAAACACTGCACATTACTAAGGTCGTAGGCAATGTGAAGTTAAAAGCCATGTGAGCATGTGTGCTTCAACAGTCGTGTGTGGGGCCATAGACAGCACTGGTTTTCTAATACCATACAGCACTGCACTTCATAGCAGCATGCACGCACTCAGTCAAAGTACAGGCAACTGCACATCTTTGATGGCATTGTGATTACACTGTCCTGCGTACGTATGCCTGGCTGCAGCAGCTGTGACAAAGACATATCATGTGCATGTAGCACCATGTAGTGATTTTGTGCGTCAACAGCGCATTGCTGCAAGCACTTGTTAGGTCATCATACAGGATCTGCAGCAGCAGTTGCAGTGCTGGGACAGCTGCGATGATTGCATTCAATTGCGACTGTGGAATTGCATAAGCTGATGTACCTATATCTAACAGCAATCTCCTCATTCTTGTTGCATGCAGTGTGCGCGCCTGGCAAACAAGCTGTTGGACAATACATGGACAAGTGTGGGACGTGCCCTGCTGGAACTTACAAGAACAACACAGGCGCCAGTGTGTGCCGCAAGTGCCCTGCTGGCATGGGTACAATCGGCCCTACGCCT
The DNA here is from genome assembly GCA_014080715.1 of Scenedesmus sp. NREL 46B-D3. NCBI lineage: Eukaryota > Viridiplantae > Chlorophyta > Chlorophyceae > Sphaeropleales > Scenedesmaceae > Scenedesmus > Scenedesmus sp. NREL 46B-D3. The sequence continues at coordinate 17,743 of JACERP010000131.1, read as the reverse complement.
GCTGATCACGACTCGCTTGTCGACTGTGTGTGTTCGCCCGGCAGAGAGCAGGTCAACGGCACCTGCAGAGCGTGCCGCACACACATGTACAAGCCTGCAGCAGGCAACGAGCCGTGCTTGGCCTGCCCTGCCAACAGCTTCACGACAGGGCTGCAGCCCAGTCAGCACGATGAGCTGGCCGACTGCAGGTGCCAGCGCGGCTTGTTCATGACTCCTGAAGGGGCTTGTCAGGTGTGTCCCAGCGACACATACAGCGACACCGCAGGCAGCACAACGTGCACGTCCTGCCCTTCAGGCTTTGTCACGGCAGGCAGCAGCAGGAGCCAACATGACAGCGCCCTCGATTGCTTGTGCCCAGCCGGTACACAGGTGGTCAACGATCCAGCTGGATCCCCGTCATCATCCCCTGCTTGCGTTGTCTGCCCTGACAGCACCTTCCAGGCCTCCCCTAGCCTGCAGCCCTGCCGCCGCTGCCCTGACGGCACAATCACACTAGGCAGCACTCCAGCTGACCACAACAGCAGCACCTCCTGCACCTGCATGGCTGGCCAGTACAAAGTGGGTGCCAGCTGCAGCACATGCCCTGCCAACACGTACAAGGCTGTGCCTAGCGATGCGCGCTGTGTGCCGTGCCCTCCTGGCACTGCCACCTTCAACAAGTCCATCCCCAGCCACCATGACAATGCGGCAGACTGCCGCACAGGTGGGTAGCTGCCGGGTACAGCTGCCGTGTACTCGTAAAGAGCCCAGCAGTCAGTTGGTGGCTGGCAGTGGGATCTCATTTGATGCATAAAAGGCATGTGCTGCAAATATTGAGTGACAGAGTTGCAATTAATTGAACTAGAGGCATCAGCCTTTTTTCAGAAACACAAGTCAAGGCATACCTGCCGCATGTGTTTGACAGTCGCCATGCATTCAAGATGCTAGGTCCGTGGCGTAATCAACAAGCAAACTGTCGCCCACAATGCTGCCCCACCTGCATGTGCTGCTGCAGTGTGGAAGGACGTGGCGAGTGGTGGGGCAACATCATGCGGCATCATGGCGCTGAACGACTCCATCGCATGCTGGGGCGGCACGCCTGACACGCTGCCCGGCAGCTTGCCCATCACCCAGCTGGCCTGGAAGGCCGTGACCGTGGGAGGATTTCACGCTTGCGGCATCCTCAAGAACGACACAGTGAGGTGCGCCTGAGGCTGTCATGCGTCAGCCGCTCACAGCTGTGAATGGAATCAATGCTGTGTACTAGCGGCTGGCAGCGTAAGCCATGTTGTTGGGAATGTAATTCCCATGACATGTCAGCCCTGTCTGAAGGCGGTGCATATACATGATTAGGCTGCACCCTACCAAACAAACTGCATACTAAGCCAAAATCCTGCTGGTGGCCATAAGGTGCAGCTCAAAAGTTGTCCTGAACCAGCAATGCTTGCTGCTGCTGCTGCTGCTGCTGTGCCGCAGGTGCTGGGGTAGAGATGCAAATAAGGCAGCCCCGCCACCTTACTTGAAGTTTGCAAGCATTTCGGCAGGAGGCTACTTTACCTGTGGTCTTCTGCTTGAGAACAGCACCATCCGTTGCTACACAAGCCTAGCATACGCAATCAGCATTGCAGGCTATGATATAGTAGGACAGTACACAGAGGTTGTCAGTGGTGGCGGCCATCTGTGTGCATTGCACAGGAACGGCAGTGTTGTCTGCTGGGGTGTTGCAGCATACGGACAGCTGGTTGCGCCAGTGTTTTCTTCTCCTGTGGCTCGGCTGTATGCTGGTGCATACCACAGCATAGCATTACTTGGTGATGGCTCCTTGGTTGTGTGGGGTGGGTTGGGTCTTGAAGTGGGTCAGGCAAATGTGCCTTCTGGCCGCACATGGCATGCTGTGAGCATATTAAACTTGCATGCATGTGGCATTACAACAGCGGGAGAGATGCTGTGCTGGGGCCAGGACACCAATGGGTCAGTAGACGGAGTGCCACAGTTGATAGCAAATTGGTATTCTGCTGCAATTGGTGGCTACTTCAGTTGTGGCATCACAATGGAAGAACGTGTTGCCGCATGCTGGGGCAACAACGATCAAGGCCAGCTGAACATCCCTTGAAGCGAGTAGCGCAGCTGCAAAATGCGGCGGCGTGCTGCCACCAGTTTGCATTACTGTATGGCATCTTTGTGTCTGCTGCCGTACAGCAACTGTTGTACTGTTCTGAAGCATGCGCCGTTGCGAGCACCCCAGATGACAGTGCTGCTTATAGCGCTTCCATTCCTCATCACTGACCTACAAGGCTGACGGTGCTGTGAATATCCGGCTGCAAATTAAACCATGTGCACATCAGTTGCCTTGAGTGTGCTGCGCCATCTTGGTGCTGACAGCCTTGGTGTTGAAGGCCCAATTCCAGCGTGTGTTGCATTTGCTGCGTTGTGCTTTGCAAAGTGTGTTGACAACAATGAAGAAGAAACTGGGTACAATTACAAGAAACCCTCATGAGCGGAACAACGGCTCGCTGGGCTAGTGCCTGAGGCAGGTTCAGTCCTGTACTACTGTATTGTACTGTACTGTTGTTTTCCTGCAACTCTTTACAGCCATGATGTCTGTACTCAAATGTGAAATTTCAAGGATGATGATGGTGACGCTAGCATTTTAGCCACTGATGACACCACAATAACTCACATAGTCATCTGTCCTGGTGCCACATTGTTAAGTAGTTATATCCGTAAATACTGACAATGCAAGCACCACAGCTTGTCAATGATTGAATGGCTCGCATTCTCATCTGTCCTGGTGTCACATTGTTAGTACTACCAGTTATATGCGTGAATACTGACAATGCTGCGTGCGCCTTGTGTATCGAGCTGTATATGGCACTGTGTGCAGTGTATGCAGCAACCAACGCAGCTTCTCAAAAATTGCCATACTTCCATTGCAATGTGACTGAACGCCACTACCATGGTGCCTGCTGCACCATGCACCAGCTATACACCTCGATCTTGGGGCTGTGTAGACTACCAGGCCTGGTGTCAAGAACTGAGCTGTTTTCACTTTACCAAATACCAAATACCAAAGTAGGGCCACAGGCCCACCCACTAAGGAGCCAAACAAGGCTCATGGGGTCCCACAACAGCCAAGGAGTACCAATCCAACCAACTAATCCGAGGCCTCAACAAGTTCTGAGGATTCTGTCTCTGAGGCACTAGTGTCACTGGGGAGCACAGCAAGCGCCATAGCCGGATCATTTCTAACCAGGAGACAATAAGAGATAAAAGCAGCAACACTACTCTGCCTCTACTGCATAAAATCAGCCATACACCGTCCAAGAGGGCTCACAGCTGGGCTCTGCCACCCCCCAAAATCAGCAAATAGCCTCCAGAAGCGATCACGAACGACCTGATATGCGTCACATTGAAACACAAAGTGAAACTCATCCTCAACTTGGCCAGCACCGCACCAAGAGCACAGTCGCTGTTGCCTGGGTAGCAGAGAGTTATCAGCCCTCTCCCACCGACCAGTAGCCACACGCAAGTCATGCGCACCCAGACAAAAACGCATCAAAGATGACAGGTGCATCTTGATTAAGCCAGCTGTGTTGTGCACAAAAATCTGGACACCAACTCAATGGTTTCGTCAGTTCGAGCTCATCAAAAGGGGAGCACGCAAACCAATTCTCATAGGTAGAGTGCATGACAGTATCAGACCCAGCCACTCTGGGGTTGGCTGGCAAGTCTTGCCACTGCTGGTACAACCATGCTTGTAAAGCACTCTGTACATTGCTCAAATCAGAGGCATCAAGACAATGCAAGCCAACCATTGAGTCAGGAATGTCTGCTAACGTTCCCGTATGGGTATGTAGCGTACGCACAAAATCCTGAAACTGCCGAAACCACAGCGACCTCTGCTTGCCCTGCTCAACACTGCTGGAGTAGGCCCTCAGACTCAAATCTCTGTTCTCCTGCATAGCAAGAAACAACTAGTCATTGGGGGGCCGTGCAACCACTCGGTGCCATAGGTCCCAGCAAGCTGTGAACCATCCACTGACTAATGGTCGGCAGCCAAACTCACGCAGTAGAAGCTTACAGCGGTAGGCGGCCCATGCCATGCTGGTGAGTTATAGCATGTTGACACTACCCAGGGGTGGCCCACCCAGCTGAGCTAGTGCTCTGTTTTGCTGTACCCAGGGGTGGCCCACCCAGCTGAGCTAGTGCTCTGATATGATGTGCAAGTCATCACTCCTCATGAGGCGCAGGCCTGGCTGTAACACGCTTGTGTGCATTTTCGATGGCAGCTTGCCATGTGATGTCAAAAGGAGCAGCACTTTTGTGATGTGATGTGTGCCATATGGCTTGAAGGCGCATGCGCAGCACTGCGCAGTACACTGTGCAGCACTGGCTGCTGTACACATGCATGTATACAGCTGCCAGTGTTGCACAGTGTACTGCGCAATGCTGCGCATGCGCTTTTAAGGCGTAACTTTAGGCTGAGCCATCGAGGTGCCTGCTGCTTTCAAAGAAACTCCAAGGTCTGGCCTAGGCGGCTTTGACAGATGTGCCACGCACCCGCTCGAGCGTGACAACTCACCGGCTATTTGTAAAAGAACGGATTTAACGACTCCTGGGCTCCAGGTAAATGCAAAACAACATACCTTCAAAGCAATGCTTGACCAGGAGCGGCCCGCTGTGTTTGCCTAATCAATGCTAGGCAGGCAAACACAGTGATATCACTGATTTTACACCTGTTGGTAACTCCAGCAATCAGTCTCCAGTACAACATGACACGCAGCACTGCCAAACGCTGAGAGAAGAGGCAAGTGCCATCAACAAGGTGACACAGCAGCACTCAACTCTGCAGCAACGTGCTTTGAGCCCTGAAGGCTGCAAGACACTACAATACATGCAGGCATTGCCCAAAAATGCTGCTGTGGCACAGCTACAAAAAATGTTTGCTGCTAATCAAAATACAAGGCAAGTATATGACGTAAGCTTATGATGAGCAGGGTTTGTGGCTGCTACAACACTGGGGCACTAACAGTGAATACAGCACTGTCCACTTTGCAGCAACGTGCCAGACAGGAAGTGATGCCTCTTTCTACCAGCACCAAACTGCTGACACTGTCACATCAGCGCAACACCTAGCAGCAGGGGGTAAAGACGCTGGAGTGCCGCCAAAGTGAGGTCATGACACAAACCAAACGCAATGACTGCTGCTTCCTGCTCAATGTACACACAAAAAATCCTAAAAGCATAGCCAGGCTGCATAATGCATGCTGCATTTTCAGCCAAGACTTTGCACTACTTCAACACGGCTGAAGACTGAATCAACTACATCCAGGGCTTTCTAGGCAACAAAAAAGAGGGTTGAGCGACTTGCAAGCCCCTAACCCCCATTGTAGTGCTAGCTTGTGTGCGCGCACTGCCTGCCGCTCCCGCAAGATACAAGAGCTTCCGTACCAGTGCTAGGGTTTAGGGGTTTACACCCTAACCCTAAACCCTAAACCCTAACCCTAAAAGTCATCCGCATACAGCAGTAGTCTGATCAATCGCCCACCCAGCTGCACACCACACTCACTGGCATGCTCCTCCAGCCATTGCTCCACGCGATCAAAGAAAACGCCAAACAGAAGAGGTGACAAGGGGGTCGCCCTGCTTCACTCCCCTGGTGCTGTCGAAGGGCTGGCCTACAGTCTGCCCAAATTTCGAGATCATGGGGGCACGCCAATACATTGTAACGATCGCACGCAACATGTTATCGCGTACCCCGATCTTACTCAAACACTTCATAAGCAGATCTCGACGCACCAGGTCATACACTTTACCTCCAACAGCCATGGCAACCCTACAACGCGATAACGCACATACAACATGCGGTGACAACAATCACATTTGCAAGCAGTTGAAATCAGAATGGAGCAGCATGCAACTAATTCAACAGCACAGCAACAGGCTGCAAGCCACCTGTCCTGCCACTACACGTGGCTCTCTGTGAGTCGCATGGCACAATTGATTCATCTGACGCAGCGCGGCATATAGGCAGGGTTTAAAGCGTATGCCATCCATCCTAGCGCACAAAAAGATACATGCCAGTGGCTGCACCCACTACACGTGTCCTGTCTCTTGCGGTCTGATGCTGCATGATGCATTGTTAAGCAGCTGTCGAATGTAAATTGATTGCAGCAACCAGCACCATTATGCTGGCAAGTGTCGAGCGCTTGTAGCATGTAGTGTACCATCGTGTTGCTGCCAGTGTTTAGTAAGATAGCGTTGTTGCTGTTGCTTGCGGCTGCTGCTTGGCAATCTTCTTTGGGCTGAACCCCCACTGGCCTGAGGCCCTCCGGGACCGCTGCCTGCTGCACGTACAGCAGCACAGGAAGCAGGACATCTGTGACATGGTAAGTCTGTTTACCAACTGGTGTTACTTTTGCGGTGCCTCAACAGCGGGTACTGCAAGCTGCAGGTCCTGAAGGACCTTACAAGGACTCTCATGCAGGTAGCTGCTGCAGCCCTGCCCGGCAATTGCCTTTCAAGGCCTTACAATGGGTGTTCAGGCTTAACGGAAACTGGAAGATGCTGAGTTTTTTTAACTTACTACTCATGTTCAAAACGAGTTCAGCGCCTGCTACTAATGCAATGAGGACGTTTACAAGAATCAGTCATGCCCCAACCCGCCGGATCGGCGGTCCTGGCACATCCCGATGCCGAACGGTAGAAGGCTCGTCTGTTATTGTTCATCTCTGGCGAACACCTAACGCACTCCGATGCTGCTGCGGCACCGCGCTCTCAAGAATTTCGCCCAGTACACTCCGCGTGACCTGTGCTGCTGCCGATGAGCTGCTAAAATAGATAGCACAAATTGGTTTGATGGGAACGCTACTGCTTAATGTAATAGTGCAGCTCTTGCTTGCGTGCGCTTTCTGCCACACTGCTGCGAGCAAGGAAACAGCACACAGCAGGGTGATTGTGGTATTTCATGATGCAACCCTACAACCATTTGCAGAAGACAGAGCAGTTCATACGAAAACACTGGTACAGAAAACAGTAAATGGATCGACAGGCGCAACAATCGCATCACATGACTTGGCTGTGAAGGAAGCAGTTGCCCAGGCAGCGGCCGTGTGGCGACCAGCAACAGCAGCTTTAGGCGCCAGCCTGCTAACGGCTGCACGGACCAGCCGCATCAATGCCACGACAGGCCACTGTTACGGGCTCTTGTTGAATGGCTGCAGTTATGTTGCTGATACTCTGCATGATGCAGCCGCGCTGCAGCGCATGCTGTCAGAAGATGCACGCGTGTCAGCAGTGTATCCCGTGGTGAGTTGGGAACCGGCACATGCAGCGAAGCGCGTCATGTGCAGCAGCTGAGCATCCACCTGCATCCAACCGCGTGACTCCCCTTGCCCTCGACCTGCAGTGCCAGCCTCTTAACAAAACTCCTTGGGATTGCTGAACAATGTTGGCTTCACTATGCTCACGCAGCATATACGCCCCTCCTCATCTTGCTGTGCTGCACCTCACTTGCTGTGGTGCACCTTCGTTTATGCCATGTCCCTGCAGTACTCAAGGCAAGCTGCCCAGGGACTGTCCGACAGCAGCCCAGTGAAACCAGCAGCTGTTGATGGCACAGAGGATGCAACCGGGCTTGCTGACATCTGGAGGCTGTACCCTGACTTAAACGGCAAGGGTATCAACATTGGGGTCATTGACAGCGGTATTGCCTACTACCTTCCTTCAATGGGGCCATGCAGTGGTGTGAATGCAACGACATCAACCAGCACTGACTGCAGGGTTGTCAAGGGCTTCGATTTTGTGGGTGAGCCGCTCAGTCAGGTTCGACCCGCTGCAGCCCAATGCACTGCAGACTTCTGAACAGCATACCTTGACTCTTAAAGCTTGCAACTGCTACTCCTGCTCCTCTGCACTGTAGATTGTTCTGCTGGTGCATGTGCTTTCCTATCATCAGCATGCAGCATGCGGAAAGCTAGCTGCTGCTGGCAGAGCGGTCTCAAGTTGGTGGCGGCTAACACCAGTAAACGATGTGCTGCAGCAGCAGCAGCAGCAGCAGCAGCAGCAGCAGCTGTAGATACAGTACACCAACTGGACTTGAAGTGTAACAAGGCAGTGAACATTGCTCTTTTCTGTGACATGTCAGTGGTTCCTTGGTGCGAGCACTGATCGATTGCTGCGCTGGCAGCACTGTACAGCGCATGTGTCCGTCCAATCAGATAGCAGCCTAATGAGGTAAACTTTGCGCACTGCTGTCTGTTTGTGGCTGTCAGGGAATGGCTATGACGGGACAATACGAGGGTATATGCCGGAGCAGGACAACGACCCAGTGAGTTATCGTCATCTCAGAGAGGCCATTGTTGGAAAGCTTGGTGTAGTGCAGTGGTGCAGAATGGACTTCGACTTTGAACAGCACTCTTGTGATGCCTCTTGCAGCATCAGTGCTTGTAGCAGTGCTGTGCGCTCTCTGCCAGGGCTGCTGTGCTGGGCTGGCAATAGTGGAACACAGCTGTTCTATCACCGATCCATATATCTGTATTCATGAATAGGTGATCACCTATGCATGCAAGCATGCATGCAGGGCAGTGCTCTAGTCTAAGCTGATGTAGGCGAAGTCAAGTAGTGAAAAGACGCATCAACATTGGCGGTTGTGCCAGAGCAGTGCTGCAAGCACTGTGCCATTGCAGCTGTGGAGTATGTGTTGGGGCCTGGCAGAGTCAGTGCATGCGTATGGGCCACGGCGCACTAGGCACTTGCAGCATTCCACAAGCTCAAGCCACTTTGACGCAGTTACAGTGATGGCTACAGGAAGGATCTGGTTTCCTCTGGTGCATGCTGTCTTGTCGTGCGCTGCAGAGGGACTGCATGGGGCATGGGACGCTGGTCACCAGCATTGCAGCAGGCTACGAGGGCATAGCTCCGCAAGCCAATATTGGCGCATACCGGGTGTTCGGCTGCGCCGGGGATGCAACTGACGACGTCATCATTGCTGCAATTGAACGAGCTGTGCTGGACGGCATGGACATCATCAACCTGTCTGTCTCTGACAGGTCGGGGTACCCTGAGGTGCGGCACACAGAGCGATGGTGGCTTGCTAGTTTTAGAAACTTTTATTCCTCAATGACACATATCATACAGCTTTTTGCTGCAGCAGCGGTCCGTCAGCCAGACTTGAAATGGGGACGTACTGTCAAACAGTACATCCCATTGCTGCAACATAGTCAAACTGATGATGTCATAGCAGTTGCATGTCTGAGCCCTGACGTGCTCAGCATTGCTGTCAGCGCAACAGCGTACTGTGATGGCATGTGTGCATGACATCATGCAGCGACTGACAGACCAGGGGCATCGTAGCCAGCCAGACACAGCTGCGCTGCATGACCTTCAGCACATGCTTTGTGAATAGTAAGAACTGGCACAGGCTTGAGCGTTAAGGTCTGGAGTGCAGCAACTGCACAGCATGGCACATGTTACATGCGCTGCATGCTCAGCTTCTTGGCAAGTCTACATGCGCCTTGCTGACATGCATATGATGAGCACGCACTTTGATGCAGCCTGCATCACTGTGGTACTGCGAGGCATGCCGCCTTGAGGGGCCTGGCAGGCTCCGTAGTGCTGGTCAACACAGGTTGGTTGCTGAGCAGCATTGGCAAACTGCATGATGCCTCGACAAATATAAAACAAACAACCTTGATGTGATAAGCTGTTAGCGCAAGCTGCCTATCATCGTCTGCTCTGCAGGGCCCTTATACTACTGTGATGTCCAAAGCCCTCAAGCTGGGTGTACTCTTTGCCAAAGCAGCTGGCAATTATGGCGCTGGAGGGCCGTTCGAGGCCGATGCAAACATTGCAACAGGCAGTATTGTCGTTGGATCCATAGACAATCCTGTGTCGACGGGCGTCGTGCGCGTTTCTGCGTTTTCTGCTTATGGCCCGGTAGGTAGCAGTCGGCTAGACAGCTTACCTGCTGCTTGGCCACAGTCAAGCTCAAAACTCACCAGGTGGCAGATTCAGTGCTGTAGCCCTGTCACAAGGCATAGCGTGCAGTGATGCCCAGTGCAGCTCATACGTACTGAGTGCCTGCCATCACTTTTGAATAACCAAACATAGCTTGGAAGCAGCCCTGTCACAGCCTAATTGATCGCAATGGCCATGCAAATCACTGAGCAATGCCTTGCTCCAGCTCAAATGCAGCAGCGCTGCCACGAGGTGGTTGCCTAGCTTGTGAAGCGCCAAAAAGCAGGGCTGCAGTTGCACAAGCGACTGCCATGTCCCAGAGACTTCCTGCAATGCACTGAGCGCATCACTCCCCTGCCGGAGCAATAAGCACTCACTGCAAGGTAAAGCTAAATCGACCGCATGTCGAGCTACTGGTTGAGCAGTTGCAGGGTTGACCGTCTGTGCACGGCTTGCAGGAGCCCAGCCTAGAGATGAACCCGCACCTGCTGGCCCCAGGAGGCAGCGTCTACACACGGTCAATGAACGATCTTGCTACAGTGTCATCTGGCACATCAATGTCGGCTGCGTACATGTCTGGCCTGTTGGCGCTGTGGCTCCAGTTCAAGCGGCAGCAGAACATCACGTGGCAGGCTGGCGACATTGCACAGGCTGCTGCTCTGCGGGACTTCATGCTGACGAGCCACCCCGTTCGAGACCAGAGCAGTTGGGAGGTCTTCTATGAGCCTGTTGCACGTGTTGGTGCAGGTGACAACAGCTGGTGGCTTGGATCAGTGATGCGCACCCAAAGTTGCCTGGCATGTTTATTGACAGGTCACTAGGTCAGTGCACAAATTTCACTTGCACACAGCATGCCAGGCATGCATCATGGTCACCACACAACGCTCACGTGCTCAAACCCACGTGCATCATACACCACCATGGACAATCAGCCGGCAAGCAGCGCACTGAAGATGTTCATGCCTATCACATGCTGCACAAGCCTTACCGTGTAGGTTCGCCAGGTTTGCTTAATGGAGGATAAACAGCAGCCAGCAAACAAACACAATGGCTGTTGCTGCTTCTGCCGCTTGTACACTTTGTTGCTGCTCCACATCTGCTGCCGCTGCTGCTGTGGCTACCACGCTTTGATGATTCCTGGGTTGGTCAGGTCTGGTACAAGCGCGTGCAGCTTTGCAGCAGATGATCAGCATAACACCAGCCCAGATATACATACCATCCGGCTTGTCAGTTTTCACAGTCACTGTGACTGTCGGCCTGAAGCGGTGGGCGCCGCCCAACACTGACATCACCTACCGCTTGGAACACTTGAAAGGTGCTTCCATCAGGTTGTCTGGCGGCTGGTACGGTTCCGACGGTCTCAAAGTGTACATGGCGTGTGACGCACAAATAACGCCAGACACTATTGTCATCAGAGGTGCAAAAACCTCAGCCCAACCCCTTCAGGTGAGACATTCACCTGCTTGTTAACAGCCCTGAATCAACTACGTGCATTTTGGGTACTGCAGGTTTGTTTGCATGTGCACACACTAAAGTCGCGCTCAACTTTTATCATTCCAGATCCCAGTGCGCCTGCTGGTGCGGCACTGCGGCTGTTGTCAAGATCTGTGCTGACCTGCCCCTGGCCTGGCCTGCAGATCACCTTCAAAATCAGCAACGAGATGGTGCAGCTGGGCTTGCTGTTCTCTGGATACATCCGGTTGGTGCCTCTCAGTGTTGGGCCAGGTGCGCATCCCCTCACCATCCCTTATCAAGGTTACAGCAGAAACTACTCGACGATTGGGGTCCAGCCAGCGCCCAGGAAAGGACACCCAGCAGCATCCAGCCTGTCAAAATATTCCAGAGCACTGTGCTATGCTCCTGGCACAAGCATGGTCATGTTGGGGCGTCACATGGACAGCTACAACACAGTACCCAACGTTTGCGGCGGTGGTGTTGCCAGTGAAAACAATTCCACGATTACTGTTTCACTGGCGCAGCTGCGCAGGTTCAGTGACTGTGCTTTACGCATTACTCTGGCCATTGAGATCCCTGTGCGCCGGTAGGTGGAATGTCGGGCAGATGAGATGCGTACAGCGATCACATGCTGCATCGACATGCATTTATCAGCGCAAGAGAATACGCGGCACAATGTACGGGATTTGACTCGTGGCTGTTTCCTGCCGCAAGCCGACCAGCGCTTGGTGTGGCGCTGCAGTAGCACAGAGGTTGTCCAGCACACTTTCACAAGTTGTCCAACTTTGCCCGGCGCCTAGCTGCACTGATCACCAAAATGCTAGGCAGGGACAGAGGTTCTGCTGGGTATCATGCCGCATCCATTGCATGTCAGCTGTGCGTTTTTCAACATATCCATACATTACATTACATTACATGCTCCACCCAACAAGGAGTGGGAACCAAATTCAGGAGCCAACGAGATGCTCATTGGGGGGGGGAAACCTCATAGAATATATCATCGTCATCAGAACAAACAGAAGAATCAGCAGAGAAAAGTTCGTCCGCTGCATCGATCGCTTCTATCCACATTTTCAACAATGGTACTGAATGCATGTGACAAAAGGCTTTCAACGCTGATCATACCAGTCTTGTCTGGGTTTGTTCCTGGATGGCTGTGCACCGGCCCTCTAACAGCAGTGCTATTTTGTTGCCTGCAGCATCCGAGTTGCACTGCTGGATCATCTGTCTTCAAAACCTTTGGGCACTATCAGTGCTCTGCGTACGCCTACTCGCAGCAGGACAGAGCCTTGGACAGTGTCCAGCTACTGCCTAGGGTTCAATGGCTCCTTCACACCTACTGGACAATCAAAGTTGCAGGTGGTACAAGCCTCAAAGGCATACAGGCTGCGCGCGTACCTGGAGGGCCCTGTAGCTGCCTATGACTCAAAACTTGGATGGAAGCCCAAAGTCGCCGTGGTGAGTACAACCTTCAACTTGGTGTGGCCCTGGCAATGACAAGTGAGACCATTGTCATGGCTGACGCCAACAAGATGATAACTTGCAGCCTGGCTTGACATTCAACTTGTGACACAAACAGGGGCACACTTGCATATCAGCAGCCGTTACAGGTCTTTGATGGTTTGCTTAGGCGTCCGCTGCTACTGTAATGTGGCGGTTACGTATAGAGCAAGGCGTATGCAAGCATGCCAAGCAGGAAAGTGGGCTGCCTCGCATCATGTGCTGCCGCGGCCGCTGTACTGTTGGTAGACCGTATGCTTTTAAAAACTAGTGGATGTCGAGCAGTATGGTTTCCTGCTGCTTGTTGCAGGTGCGCATCAAGGGCATCATGAGGATACGAGATTAGCTGCTGCAGCACAGACTTGGGCTTTGGCTTCAGACGGCGCGAAGTAGTTGTTGAGCAATGGTGTCCGCGCCTGCTCCCTGCAAGGTTGTGGCAGCGATCCATAGCTAGCTGGTCAGCTCATGCCTGAAGCTTTGCTGATGGCACCCAAGCTGCCAACAACCACCTGATGTCAGTCATGTAACACCTGATGCTGATGCTAGCAGTGCCAACAGCAGCAGCCCTTGTTGTCAGCACGTTGGGGTTTGCTTCTCTTGAGCAGACATTGATGTGCCTACATAAAATAAGCCTTATAAGGCGTATGCATTGCCATTTAATTTTGATGTGGCAGCATGTGTTTGGTGATGTTTGGGTTGTCATTCTGATGCCAAGGCGACACTACATAAATAAGCCTTATAAGGCGTTTATGTAAGGAGCCGTGGCTCACCAGGGTGGAGGGTGGGTGCAGCTTCTGCAGGGTTCTGAGGAGGCTCTATGCTTACTTAGTCCTAGTGTGTCGCCATGGTCGGCCTCTTCCTGGCTGCTGCCCTCCTGGGCAGCAGCCTGTCAGCCGATTTGCCCGCCCGCCCACCCATCTTCCTGGCTGCTGTTGGGGGTTGTGGTTTTGGTGTTGGGTTGTGGTTTTTGGTCTGGGAAGTGAATGTCTAGCGGTGTAACTTTTTCATTCTGATGCCAAGGCGACACTACATGAACATTACCGAATTACCGAATTACCAAAGTAGGGCCCACCCGCAAAGGAGCCAAACAAGGCTCATGGGGTCCACAAAACTCAAAAGAAGACCATCAACCGGAAGAAACCGCAACCTCAACAAGAAATTACATTACATTACATTACATGCTCCACCCAACAAGGAGTGGGAACCCCATTCAGGAGCCAACGAGAGGCTCATTGGGGGGGGGGGGGAACCTCATAGAATATATCATTGTCATCTGAACAAACAGAAGAATCAGCAGAGAAGAACTCGTCCGCTGCATCGATCGCTTGGTCAACAGAAACTGAAGACAAGAAGGACTCAGGGTCTGCCTCCGGGTGGCAGCGCACCAGATAGCAACAATGCACAAAGGCAGCCACAAGAGCAGGTTGCTGCCGCATAAAGGTCATCATATGCGAACCACCTGGCTGACAAGAGGCTATACTACCCCACGTTTGTGACAAACCTCCAAACGGTTCAAAAAGGCAAGCAAAACGCTGGCGAACTGGCGCGTATAAAGGACACTCAAAAACCATAAGAAACTCGTCCTCAACCTGACCCAAGTGACATCCAGGGCGTTGGCATGTCCGATCAGACCGCACCAATGGCGGACGGTGCCACCTACCAGTGCATACACACAGATCATGGGCACCAAGTCGGAAACGAGCCAGAGAACCAACATGCTCCCTATTGAGCCCAGCGGTCTGCAACACATATTGGGGGCACCAAGACTCAGGACGCACAGACTGCAAGTTACCACCCGAGCAGACAGCAAACTATCGTTCATATGTAAAAGAACGGATTTAACGGCTCCTGGGCTCCAGGTAAATGCAAAACTGCGCACCTCAAGCAATGCTGGACCAGGAGACCCCCGCCCAAGTTCTCCTGGTGCTCCGAGTGGGCTGCCATGCAGGCACGCATTCCTGCAGCAAGGCCTCAAATAACCAAACATGCCTGTAGCGCAGAGAATTGAAGGGCAGAAGTGTCAACGAGTGCACACCCCGGGCGGGGAGGCACCCCTGATACCTGCGCACCACCTTGAAGTAGTCTCCAGTAGACCCCATGTCAGAGCCCGTATATGCACTGTAAATTCCAGCCCCGGAGATCGCATCACGCGGAATTCTGCGAGCACCCCTGCCACTACTGATACAAACACCCCTCAAATGCACTTAATACCACTTTGGCATCCAGATTCACAAAGCTTTGTAGCCGCGGCATAACTGTAGTCAACTGCCGTGAATGATCGTTTGTATAATGTAATGTAATGTAATGTAATTTAATGTAATGTAATGTAATGTAATGTAATGTAATGTAATGTAATGTAATGTATAAGACAGCACACGCTGCAACTGCCTGCACCATAAACTATCACTGCTGGACGTCTGAGACATCCGCAAATTCTCACGCATTGCTCGCCCCAACAAGGAAGCATCACCCAACTCCACAGCCCTGTTCCACATAGCTAAAGCTGCACGCAACCAAGTGCACACCAAAGGTTGGGCACCAAACTCCCGCAACAAAAGCATGCGGCAAGTTGATTTGCGGACACGACCTGCAATAGTGCGCAGAAAAAGGTACTGGACTCTGCTATTCACATTGTCCTGCAACTTGCCGACCAAAGCACCACAAGATCCAGGTTGTCTCAGCAGAGCTGGACCCCAGACCTCTGAGCAGTAGCATAAAATGGGGGAAACCAGCGTGTTGAAAAGTTGCACTTGCATTGACAGGTTGCTGACGCCATGCTCCTTGCACCTAGCCAACATTGCCCACATTGCCCTGCTGCTGGCAGCTGCTAGAGCCTCCGTGCAGGCAGATCTGCCTAGACACACCTTGGGTGGCATGAAACTGAACACCCAGGTATTTGAACTGATCTGACACAGGCACCTGTTGCCCCTGGTACTGCCATACTGCTGCACCGGTATACTTGCGCTTGCCAAACACCACTATCTCCGTTTTGCCCACATTCACCTGCATATCATACTCGCTACAGAAGGACTGCAAAGCATCCAACAACTGCTGCAGTTTGTGAGATGTTTCTGCCAGCAGCACCAAATCATCAGCATACAGCAAGAGCCTCACCATCCTGTTGCCTAGAACGGTACCACATGCCCCACAACGGTCGCTCAGCCACTGCTTGACTCAGTCGATGAAAATGCCAAAGAGCAAAAAACACCCCAAGGCGCTGCAACATTGTTGCCCTGGTGCAGCGACTGTCTGAAACACTGATTTGGCTCAAAGCATTGTCACAATGCCCCATGCATACGTCTTTGATGCAAGGAAAGTACACCCAACTCCAGCATACCAAGTCCCTGCAAACCTGTGGGTGCCAGGTCAGGCGTGGGCTGCCAGCGGTGGGTCGGTGCATACCACGTAACACTTAGACACCTGTGACAGTGCCCCCCAGCATGGCATGCCTGCCATGCGGCACATTGAAAACAACACATTGCGTATTGTGCTTTAGTTCTGTATGTCACAATGTGCTCATTTGCAGGTGGCTCAAATAAGTGATATTGGGGATTTGACCACGCGCGCACGTACGTGCAAATCAATTTTTCCTAATCTAAGTGCAGCGCGGAGCAATTCACTGACAACAGTCGTTAAGCCAACGCTCTGCAACTCCCAGCAGGTTCACTATGGACGGTCACTAACAGTCAATGGATTTTCAGGAAGACACAATGCACTTGAACAGCGTGCACAGCATGTACAGTGGTGCCCTTCAAGCATTTATGTGATCACTGGGTAATTATAGCATGAATTGGGGTTTCCGTCAGCAATTTAGCTGCTGTTGAGTTGCTGAACACGTGCATGACCACTTGCCAGCAGCAGGAGCGCTCCTGCTAGCACTATGGGAAATGCAAATCCACAAGTCATCCAGAAGTCGTCCATAGCAGGCCGTCCACAAGGCTGTCCACAGGCGGTCACCGCCCGTCCAGGAGCGATCCAGATCCGACCCTATCCACAGGACCGAGCGTACTGCTCTGGATGGCGTGTACGAGATATGGATGCACCTATGGATGAGCACACCACGCTTAGATTGCACGCTATTGTGTTACAAATGTATCGATATGCAACATACGAGGCTTCCCAGGCCCCAGTCGATCACTCAGGCCCCTGCAGGATCATCACTCAGCCCCCTGCAGGAACAACAAAGCAGGCCTGCAGCAATGCGGTGTAGCATGCATGCAAGACACAAGTCCACGCATACACGTGGTGCTAAGTGCCACCCAATATGCTTTGAACACGAGGCAGCGCTGCTGGGAATCTTGCCTTGCAGTTGTGCAGCACTGCTGCATTGAACGCAGTGTGTACTGCATGCACCAGTCTGCAGTACAAATTTAAGTAAGCAGTTGCACGAAAGCACACTCTGCACAGCACTAAGCAGCATCTACACTACACCAGTGTGTTGCTATAAGCTGCATCAGTGTTTGCTGTCAACACCTGCGCAACACGCATGTCAAGCCCACAAGCGTCAAGTGCTATCTGCAACCACTACAACGTCTCAGCAGCGGTCCACGGCTGCGCAAGCTAAGTGTCATCCCTGTACCGCTGTGGCTTGTTGCGCTGACGGCCACCCTTGCTATCTGCCCCGGCGCGGCCTGCTGCTGCTGCTGCTGCAGCAGCAGCAGCACTCGCAGCATGTGCTGTCGCACCGCTGTCATTGCCCCCTGTTTCGTGCAGGAATGCCTCAGGTTCAGCCAGTAGCTCTTCAGCAGCTGCATCGCCCCCATCACTGCCACTACCCACCTCTGAATCCCAGCCGCCGTCACTGCTGTCCGACCCTGCCTCGCTGTCCTCTGACTCATGCTGCCCACCCCGG